>PVJN01019209.1:0-37743 GCA_004026805.1 Lasiurus borealis | reverse complement strand
TCAGTCAGTGTCTCTAGTTGGTCCTTTTTCATCTCCTCTTGGGACTCGCTAAATTTAGGCATCATCTCTAGCATCTCTAGTTGGCTCTTTTGCATCTCTAGTAGGTTTTTTTGTATCTCTAGTAGGCTTTTTTGCATCTCCTCTTGGCTCTCACTAAATTTATCCATCTTTTCTAGCATATTCTTGAAAAACCTTATAACCGTGGTTTTGAACTCTATATCCAGTCGTTTTTTTCCCTCCATTTCTTTTGTGTGTGATCCCTTCCCTTGTCTTGGCATTTTCCCTATGTCGGGGAAACTTCTGTACTTGCAAAATCACAGAAGCCTCTGTTGAGCTTGGGATGAGTGGAGTCTCAGGGCTTAAGGGACCGCCTTGCCTTCCAGTCGGCCCCGCCCTCCACGGCCCCGGAGTCTCACATGACTGGGTAATGGCTGGAGTGGTCCTTGTGCGTACGCCCGCAGTGCCTCTAGACCGCTGCCTTTCCAGCTCCCCTGCGCCACAGGACCACACGAGTCTAGATCTCCAGGGTTTCGCCCGAAACAGGGGCCCAGTGGACTCAGAAGTGGCACAGTTGGGAGGGTCTGTCTCCTGCCCAGTCGCAAAAGCCAGCAGCACAATCAGCAATCTGTCCTCCGTGCGGCACCGTGTGTGTGCGCCACCGTGACCAGACCTCCTATCTTTTGCGACTCCCCTAAATTTCCGTGCACTTCTCCCTTTTCACAGTCCAAACTCCCCCCGTATGAGTTTCAGCCGGGTTTGGGGTTTAGTGTCGTAGGATAAGGGGTTCAATGCCGTTGGGAGTGTCCGTCTCCCTCCCGCCAGAGAAAGCCAGCCAGGTACTCGGGCACCCGCTCTCTCAGCGTGCGTGTCTCCGCACCTCAGCTTTTTGCAGCTCCTCTGGGTCTCTGTGAGCCCCTCTCTTTCCTTCTAGTTGTAGAACTTATACTCAGCCAGCTTTCCTGTGGTTCTGGATGATGTCGGTTCTGTCTTTTAGTTGTAGTTTTGAAACTGTTGTGCAAGGCAGCAGTGTAGGTGTTTACCTATGCCGCCATCTTGGCTCGATGAAATCTGCTTCTTTTCTGTCTCTGAAACCTCCCTCCCTTCGGGGAAGTCACAAAACAGCAAATTATCACCATGGATTTTAAGGCTTTGCATGTTTTAGGCCCAGATAACCCTATGGAAGTCATCTGGCACACACTTTTGTATGTGTACAAACCCACAGACATATCCTATGCTCCTTGTCTCAATTCTTCACACCCACATCTGCCTGTCTCTACCACCAGACTTTTCTTTGCACATACTGTTCCTACCACTGGGAAAGTCCTTGCTCCCACTCATCCTTCAGACACAAGCACCTGTTATTCAGGCCCACTCTGCCTGACTAGCTCTTATCCCATCAAACCCTTCCATACCAAAGAACTAAAGCCCCATCACTTGGCACAGCTGAAACTTGACATCTGGCATCAAGCAGCCCATTTAGGTTCCCTTCCCAAATGCTCAAGAGCTCTCTCACTCATCTCCTTTTCCAATGCCCAAAGAGACACATAGGAGAAAATAGGGAAATGGAATCACCCCTGAGTTATAAATACCCAACCACTATGTTTCCACCATGGACTTGAGTAAAAACAGTAACAATATAAACTTTATCCAGGAACAAGCAGCATGGAAACAAGCAAGGGCACAGCCCAGGTCACAGTTTGATTTCCTGTCAGGGCACATGCCTGGGTTGTGGGGTATGCCAGAGGCAGCCCATCAATATTTCTCTCTTATCATTGATGATAAGAAATCTCTCTAACCCTCTCCCTACCTCTCTGAAATCAACAAAAAATAGAAAAAGAACAATATAAACAAACATACAAAATAGAAATAGACTCATAGATATAGAGAACAAACTGGTGGTTGCCAGACAGGAGTTGGGGGATGAGGGGCTAGGTGAAAGGTGAAGTAAGATATACAATTGGCAGTTACAAAATAGCAATGGGGATATAAAGTACAGCATAGGGAATATGATAAACCATCAATTTTTCGGATCTCGATTTAACAGACTTCAGACTTAATGAACAAATTTCCAGTCCATATGTCATATGTGAAAATAAACATGCTGTTAATTTAAAATGCTTTTAACCAAGATTTGCTTATAATTAAATTAACAGGTTATTTTGTTGTTGTTAAACTAACTTTTATTTTTAGCAAATTTTAGCGGATGAGCCATATGTTAGAAAAAACTAGTAATTTCACCCACATAAACATTACATATCTACAACTGTAGTCTACATGTTTAAATCCAAGAGTCGCTACTCACAATGTTCAGCAAATGATTAGCGCATAATCACACTACATCTTACATAGCAATTGCTTCTGCTGTCCAGTGGCCTGACTTTCTACACCATTTTTATAATATATCTCCATTGATCTCAGAGAGGAAGGGAGAGAGAAATATGATGAGAGAACCACTGATCGGCTGCCTCCTGCACACTCCCCACAGGGGACCAACCTGCAACCCGGGCACACGCCACAGGCCAGAATTGAACCTAGGACCGTCAGCCCGCAGGAGAATGCTCCATCCACTGAACCAAACCAGCCAGGGCTGCAGCAGTTTTAATGCCTGCCAGTCCAAGTTCCAAGGAACATTAAGCCACGCCCCATCTGTGTGCATTTGTTTACTCATGGTAACTAGTGAATTCATGCATTTACTAGAGCAATTCAGTATAAATTTAAAATTACTGTAATAATATAGAAAACTTTTCTGTAAAATTAAACTTTTCTATAAAATTAAACTTGTCAATTTTTTAACATACAAATTCAGAAAACCTACTTTATTGCATAATGAACTTTCAGCTTTAACGGACACTCACCCTTGCTCGAAATAGTCCATTATATTGAGATTTTACTGTAATGTCAACTGTAATTGAGAAATAAAATAAACTTCAGATAGATTCAGATAAATTCCTGGACATTTAAAGTGTCCAGGAATCCAGAAATCAAATGTCAACATCTACACTAATCTGAGGCTTTGGGAAGTGTTGGAAGTGTTTAGTACTGAGGATGTGTGGTGCATTACAACATTAAAGGACATCCTAAAGAAAATGTCCCAAGAACACAAGAGGAAATGACTTCTCTGTTAATAACAAGGACCTAGGAAACGGTGTCTCCCACTCAGTGCAAATGCTGAATTAAAGAAATTCTGACAAATAGCCACAGGAAAACAAGGAATACCTTTGATCTCTGAGCTGAGCACTAGAGCAGAGACGACCTCGGATGTTCCTGGACTCTGCTCTCCGAAGTCCTCTGAAGACTCCAGGAATCCTGTGTCACTTCACCAAGCTAGAAGTACTTCCAGGCCCCACCCCTCTAGGGACCAAAGAATACTCACGGAATCTCTATGCTCCAACACTCCCAAGATGATGTTACAATGAACCTTCTAGAACCACACATATCCTTTTTTCTTAAAATCCACAATATGTGGTACAAGGTAGGCCATCAAAACATTAATGCCTTAGGTTCCTTTCTCCCTAAGCTATCTCTTGGAGGATAAAATGATGCTCTCATAGGGAATGTAGGATATTTCTGAATTCAAAAATTTTTTTATTGTGTTAAAACATACTTAACATACTCATAGACAGAGGCTACAGTCATGTCCAGTGGCAAAGAGGGGTAAGAGAGTAGTAAAGGGTAAAGTGGGTCTAATATATGGTGACAAAACGAGATTTTACTTTGGGTGGTAAACACACAATGCAATATTCATTGTCAACTATAACTGAAAAATAAAATATTCAGGTCATGTTTCATAGAAATCTACATAATGTTGTTGACCAATGTCACATTGATAAATTTTAAAATATACATAAAATTTATCATCTCAGCCCTGTATGGCTCAATTGGTGAGCATCATCCCATGCGCCAAGAGTCATCAGTTCAATTCCCAGTCAGGGCACATACCCAGGTTGATCTCCAGACAGGAGGCAACCAATTGACATTTCTCTCTCTCTCAGCAATATTTCTCTTTCTCCCTCCTTCCTTCTCTAAAATCAATTAAAATATATCCTATCTAATAAAGAGGTAATATGCAAATTGACCATCACTCCAACATACAAGACAGCCCTCCATGTGGTCAACTATGGCCACCACAAAATGACCAACAGGGTAGGACAGTTGTGGGCAATCAGGTCAACAGGGGAGGGCAATTAGGGGTGACCAGGCCTGCAGGAGAGGGCAGTTGGGGGCAATCAGGCCAGCAGGGGAGCAGTTAGGGGCAATGAGGTAGGCAGGCAGCAGGTGAAAGGTCCTAGATTATGAGAGGAATGTCCCAGTTTGGAGAGGGTGCAGGCTGGGCTAAGGGACACACACCCCACCCGCGTGCACAAATTTCTTGCAACGGGCCTCTAGTATTTTATAGAAGAATTAAAAACATTTTTTTTTTACCATCTTAGCCATTTTAAGTGTAGAATTCTGTAATGTTAAGTTTATTCACAATGTTGTGCAATCATCCTCACACCAGTTCATCTCCAGAACTTTTTCATCTTGCAAAACTGAAACTGTTCCCATTAACACTAACTCCCAACCCCCCAGCCCTAGCCCCTGGCACTCTACATTCTACTTTCTGCCTCTATGAATTTGACTACCTTAGGACTGCATATAAGTGAGGTCACACAGTATCTGTCCCTTTGTGTTTAGCTTATTTCATTTAGTACAATATCTCTTCAAGGTAGAACCATACACATTTTAATACAGTGGTACCCCGAGATACGAGTGCCCTAACATACGAGATTTTTGCTTTGATATACAAGTAACAGTTGAGATACGAGTAATCGCTCGGATTGGCCGGCTGCACATGACCCACCAGTTTACCACAACTCGAGCATCTCATAGTTTCCCATGCCTCAAGGTTACGGAACGAATTAAACTCATATCTCGAGGTACCACTGTACTTTGGGACCAAAGTATGTACAAAGCCCATGGAAAAAGCCCTGGTATATCCACAACCAAAATAGCTCTAGAATCCTGCTTCCCAGACTAGTCACGTCCTTAATATCCTCCACTATGAACCAGTGTTTCCCACCACTTCCAAATAAATTGCACAACAAGACAGTGGCACTGAAAAGACTCAGAATGGTGAGATAGAAAAATGCCAAATGTTATGCCTTTGGATGCACTGCAAGTACCCCTGTCTCACCCCAGCTCTTATATCCCACAGCACTCTGTCTCCCTAGACACACCTTTCCTAGTCCCATCTCACAGTCATAAACCAGGGATTTAAAAAGTGCTTAGGTGGACAGTAAAGATGACAAACTTGTCTTGTGCAAACTTTTCTTAAAAGTGGAAGCCAGAGCGAGACCGGTTTGGCTCAGTGGATAAAGCGTCAGCCTGTGGACTGAAAGGTCCCAGGTTCGATTCCGGTCAAGGGCATATACCTTGGTTGCGGGCACATCCCCAGTAGGGGTGTGCAGGAGGCAGCTGATTGATGTTTCTCTCTCATCGATGTTTCCAACTCTCTATCCCTCTCCCTTCCTCTCTGTAAAAAAAAATCAATAAAATATATTAAAAAAAAAAAAAAGTGGAAGCCAGAGACATCACAGTTCAACCCAAACCTATTCCCTGGAGCACCTGGGATAGACATGGGACTCTATACAGGTCCACCAGGAGATTGAGCCCTGAGCTTACAACATGTAAACTCTAAACAAGAGAGAACTCGATAACTAGCCACACAATCCACATCACTGAAAAGGAAAACACTTCATCCCCCTGGTGCATTAACAGCTAGATCCCCTGTGCAATCTTATACCTCTGGCAGGTGCTCTCCATATACTTTGCAGAATATTTCACTTTGAAAGGTAGCACCAAACCCACCTATATTGTGAGGCAGAACCAAGTCCACAAGGATGCTGCACAGAAAACAGTAACACCAAGGGTCCCCACACAAGGTATCCACCCACAGAGGAAGGGCATTTCGTTGTTCATGGTTTCAAATAGGAAAGCCCACAGCACCCCAATTATCTTTGATCAACTGCTCCTGAAGAAAATAAGAATAAGGTAGCAAAAATGATAGTCTGGGTTTCTCTGCCTGGTTTGATTTGGGCAAGCAAGCAGTCTCCTTTGCAAACATAGATGTTCCTGAATGACTTGTGACTGCAAAACATGACAAGAGCCCCCTTGAGACAACAAACAAGGGAAGGGGGAAGGCTGGGGAGGGAGTAGCCAAGTCTCCAGGACCAGTCAAAACAGAAAAGTTTGGGAGGATCACAAAAAATCCCACCTGCAGAAAAGGCCTCCATTGTAGCCTGTGGCCAGCAGGAGATTCCAACAGCATCCAGCTTCCCTCCCAAGAGACACCATCAAGGGGACCTCCACGTTGTATGGCATCTCATAGCTTCATAGCTGATTATGCTTATTTGTCAAGAAATAAGTCCTGTAGTCATTCTATACTCGTGGCAAGTTTTCTTGAGTTTGTTTTTAAAGAAGCAACACCTTATCACACAAGTACGTAACCTCCTGGAAAGACAAGAATCCTTCTTTTATCAATGGACAGGATGTTCTATGCTGCCTCTACAGCCTTGACCATAAGGGCCATTTGCTGTCTCAATCAGGTTCACGCAGCCACAGGGCTATGTATGCCATGAGAGCAGAAGCAAAGCTATACCACCTGAACATCTCCATGCAGTAAAAACAGCATCTATTAAAAGCAGGTCACTTTCTCAATTGTTGACAATAAGGGACGAAACCTGATCTACATATTCATGAGGGGGCAAAGACCAAGGAATCCCCAAAGTCTTCTGAGAAGCAGCATGTAGACCATTGCTAAGCCATCTTCAAACAGACAGTCCTAGTGCATAAACAGCTAAACCTGGCACGCAATCTTGTACCTCCAGTAGTGCTCCCCACATTCTTTCCAGAATATTTTTCTTTGGAAAGGAAAAGAGAAAATTGTTTGTTATTCAAGAGTACCCAGAGAGAACAGCATTCTGAGGCAGCCCCATTTTTACAAATGAAGACGTCCAATTTAGGCTAGATTAAAAAAACAACAACAACAACAAAAAACTTCATGGGCCTGGAATACAAACAAAATCTACCCAGAGTAGTTCGCAGAATTTATCCCAGCAATATTCAAAATAAGATTATTTTGATCAGTTAACAATAGCAGAGAGGAAAGCAAAAATCTCTCTGAAAAAAAGATCTTGAAAGATCTGGAGCCTCTGCCTTCATCTCAAAGAAAGGTCTCCTTTTCCAGGGTGGTAACAGGAGAAGGGGAATGAGTGACTGAAATCTACTGAAGCTGGTAAGTTTCTGGATCACTAAAGGATCTGCCTAGAGCAAATCCAGAGTAGCTAGTGAGCACCCAGGAAGATACCCGTCAGTGTCATCTACCTACAAACATTCCAAATGCCCCTGACCAAGTTTTGAACAGAAGCAAGGACTTTGTGGAATTCTAGAAATCCAATCTTGACACTGGGCCTTCAAACAATAACCTATAACCATCTGACCAACCAAGCTTTCCTAAAAAAGCAGAATTCAGTTTCTTTGACCATTTAGGGGCCAGGTCAAAGAGTCAACACCATCTGTTAATTTCTCAGTTGTGGCAAGAGCTGTCCACCAAACACACCACAGCACTGATGGCCTTGACTGAGGCCACATAGTTGGCCCAAGGGGTCCAGGGTCCTGAAGCCTCACCACCAGGTCCAGGCCAACAAGCTGGTTCCAAGACTCAGAGCCTTCATTACTACTGCAAACTGATGAAGCACAACAGTAATGACAAAAACCATGTGACTGACGAAAATGCTGCAAAGTGTAAAGAAATCATTAACAAATGACAACATCCATGAGTAAAATCATGGCTTATTCTACACACACTAAGAACTGAGAAACAATATAAATAGATATCATAACTTCCTGACAATAAAAACATCAGAAGGTACCAGAAGAAAAAAGGTGTTCTTCGGGAAGGGTGTTCACAGAACCTCCAACTGTGCTCATCACCCCCAACCCCCAGGGTAAAATGAGGCCCAGATGGAGGTGAAAATGGGACACCTGGCTTCTCTCAGCTGTTAAGAGCTTTCTAGAATCCTGCATGGACACTTCCCATCATGTAACCTTCACAGGTGCCAGACAGACCCAGGGTTCTGTCAGCTGGAGAGAATTTTGCTTGATGTATCCAAAGAGCCAGCATAAGAAGCACACAGGAAGAGGGAAACTTCGCTGGGGATTAAACCCCTGGAGAATGCTGGTCTAAGAGGAGCAAGACAGCAAAAACCAAACTTCCCCACAGAAGCTTTAGGAGAGTGAAGGGCGTGCCTCCCAGGATGTGATGGCAAGATGTGAATCTTACAACTTGCTTGCTGCTTCTTCCTCAAGTCAGGAGTTTACCTTGCTGGTAGAAGGTTTTAGTACAAAAACTCTGATGTGTTATGAGATGCAATACGTACAAAGGTCACTTGAATCTGTGCCTTAAAATAAGAACACCTGAAGAAATCTGCAAGGGCCATGCAGGCTTGAGCTATGACCTCAGTGGAACTAGGCCTGCATTTGAGACTTACCCAAAAACTGGGAACCCCTACAAAAGGCAGAACTCAGCCACACAAAATCCACATCCAACACAAACTGGAATGTTCTTCCACATGCACACACCAGAGTGACTGCATGGGTCAGGCTCCTTTCCAGCAGACAGGACCAGCACACACATGCACAAGCATATTTACATATGCATATAAATACACACAGGACCAGCAGATACTTTGTCTTCTGGGCAAAGGTTCACTTCTGTCGGTTGTTGAGAATACAGACTGCCTATCTCAGAGAAACAATGTCTTAAGTGAGGTCAAGTTCCCAAGCAGTCCACAAAGTCCACCTCACTCCAGTATCTCTAAAGTATAAACCTACAAAGACAACCCAATTCCAAGCAAGACATCTCCTGGGAAGTCACCCAGGGTCCCAGGCCACCAGCCCTTCCTGCATAGAGACTGCAAGACAGGCAAGGGTCAGGAGGGAAGAGGTTAGAAGGGAGACAAAGCAGGAGCATTCACTCACCTAAGTCTTTACTAGGCCCACCTTGATTTGACCCTCATGCCTCCTTCCAGACCCATCCCACTGCTCTGCCTTCAGCAGCCTCACACAGACCCAAGATCCAGCCAAATTGCGGCTCGCAAGCCGTGGTTTGCCACTCTCTTGACTTATGAGTTTGCCCCTAATGAGTTTGCCGACCACTGGTCTAGGGAAAACTTCCTAGAGCAAAGATCAGCACCCCCATCCACACCCCCATTCCTGTTCTGAGAGTACACTAACTTAATCCTTTACTGAATTGATGGGAAACCTCCTAGGGTAACAGTAACCAACCAGTGGTCCACAAGGTCCAAAAGGTTGCCAAACACTGTTTAAAAAAAAAAAAAAAAAAGCATATTTTATTGATTTTTTTACAGAGAGGAAGGGAGAGGGATAGAGAGTTAGAAACATCAATGAGAGAGAAACATCAATCAGCTGCCTCCTGCACACTCCCTCCTGGGAATGTGCCAGCAACCAAGGTACATGCTCTTGACCGGAATCAAACCCGAGACCTTTTAGCCCGCAGGACTTCCCAATGCTCTAAGGCAGTGGTCAGCAAACTGCGGCTCGCAAGCCGTGGTTTGCCACTCTCTTGACTTATGAGTTTGCCCCTAATGAGTTTGCCGACCACTTGTCTAGGGAAAACTTCCTAGAGCAATGATCAGCACCCCCATCCACACCCCCATTCCTGTTCTGAGAGTACACTAACTTAATCCTTTACTGAATTGATGGGAAACTTCCTAGGGTAACAGTAACCAACCAGTGGTCCACGAGGTCCAAAAGGTTGCCAAACACTGTTTAAAAAAAAAAAAAAAAAAAAAGCATATTTTATTGATTTTTTTACAGAGAGGAAGGGAGAGGGATAGAGAGTTAGAAACATCAATCAGCTGCCTCCTGCACACTCCCTCCTGGTATATGCCCTTGACCGGAATCGAACTTGGGACCTTTCAGTCCACAGGCTGACGCTCTATCCACTAAGCCAAACCGGTTTGGGTCCAACCAATGTTTTAAGGAAACCTCTGGATCAGTGGTGGACCACTGGTGGTCCGTGAGGTCCAAAAGGTTGGTGATCGCAGTTCTAGAGGACTGAGCCTCATTGTAAAATCCAGCATCCAGTGGACTTCCTTTCTTCTGTTCAAACAGCACAGCCTTCACCCATGTAAGGCAGTGAACAGAGCATACACAATATAATGTGTCTGCTCTGATCGATGTTTCTCTCTCATTGATGTTTCTAATCTCTATCCCTCTCCCTTCCTTTCTGTAAAAAAAAATCAATAAAATATGCTTTTTCCCCACAGTCCAATGGGAAGAGGACTGGTTCCCCTGGTCACTAACAAAGCAAGGAAAATTTGAGGATGGCAGAGGACACAGGGACAAGAGGATAGCCCAGGCCCCGAAGGCAGGACTTCCAGGTGGGCAACTAGATTAGATTAGGCAGGGCAAATTCCAGCCCTCCCAACTTTAAAAAGGGACACCAGGCTGCTGCCCTTATCTATCCAAGAAACTGCCATTATTTTTTTTTTAATAGACAGGAAAAGCAATTTTATGCTCTAAAGATGGAAAGCCATCATTCAGTCAATTAAAAAAAAAAAAAAGCAGTCACATTCTTCCTGTGTCCCATCCCATCTTCACACCACGATGACTTGGGCTCAAAAGAAAACCAGCCAATGGACCTACATAAATAAAGGGAGGAGGAATCTAAAACAAAACTAACTAAGCATGAAGATCAGACCAGAGTAGCTTCAGGAGAGAACAGAGAACTATCATCTATGTTCCCCTCCCTTCTGCAAGTCAACTGGGGAAAGGCCACTTCTCTCAAGAATCTGTTTCCTGTATGTGTGTAATTATCAAGGACTCCCCCACTCATCTTGAATGAAGTCTGTGTGCTGCATGGTGGGCACACGGCATAACTAACTGCACACAGAAGCAAGCTAGTCAAGGTGAATCCTAAAGTTGTTGCTGCCCAAGGACCAAAAATAGTTACATTTCTAATGCCCTGCCTGACAAATATAAATTGGTAATAAGGCCGCAATTACATTTCAACCCAGATTCAGGACATTAATATCTTTACCCAAGAAAAAGTCAAAAGCAGACCAGGCAACTTCTACCATTGATACCTGACGCTCTCCACCTCCTCCCCAAAATTCAGCATCCAGAACTGTTACTTAGGTTAGAAAGGGGGGGAAAAAACACACCTCAATAATAACAGGAATTGTAAAGGTTTGGGGAGACACAGGATCATGACCCACAAACAAACTGCTGAGGTCAGTCAATCAAACAAAAGTGTTAAGGAAAACACTAATCAAATCCTAAAATCTCCCAGGATCCCAGTGGATATAGGACAGTGATCAGCAAACTGCAGCTTGCGAGCCACATGCGGCTCGCGGGCCACGGTTTGCCATTCTGTTGACTAATGAGTTTGCCGACCACTGGGAGAGGGGCTTAATCACAAGGAACAACATCAGCCTGTAATTATTGGAATTGAGAGTCTAGATCAGTGTTGGCAAATGCATTAGTCAACAGAGCAAAGCGCATGTGGCTCGAGGAGAATCCCACCCAGGAAGGGATCTGATTATAGAATCTTCTGAAAGAACAACTGCTATTAAGGGTGTGAGCATTAACCCTTTAAATGCACAAGAATAATATATGAGGCAACAGAAAATGAAGTTCAGATGTTCGGTCAATGGTAAACAAGTCCTGAGAACATATATCACACAAGTTTGGGGTGACTCAACCAATACTTGCAAATCAAGAATTCAGTTTGCCATGCTCCTACTTTCCCCAAATCGCTGAGCAACTGTGGAAAATGTGTTTCCTTTGTGGATGTGAAAAGGTTGTGGCAGCAACATTTTCCAACTGGTCCAAAAAACACAAGAAAACTAAACAATATGTTGTCACAGCCACAAAAATTCACCAACTGGAAACTCAAGCAACTCTGCCTAAAACCTGCTTACCTCCAAGGTCATGATGAGCAGCTGCCTCCACAGGAAGAATGTGTTGGCCCTGACTGAGTAGCTCAGTTGGTTTGATCATCAACCTGATATGCCAAGGTTGGGGGTTCAATCCCCAATCAGGGCACATATAAGAATAAACCAATCAATGCATAATTAAGTGGAACAATCAATGCTTCTCTCTCTAATCATTTTTTTTAATGTTTAAAAAGAATGTGTTAAGTAGAATTAACGCCACTGACTCAAGGTCTCATTGCACAAAACAATTAGAACTGAAGAAAATGTTATTATGCTGGATTATATGCAAATTAAGGCCATGGGGTTTTTCACATTACTTTGAAATAATATAAACTTTTTGGATAAGATCTTACAATGAGCTCCCAACATCTCCAAATTGTTAAGTTGTTAGGATTTTTTTATGAAGAAAATCTAGCTCCTAAAATCTGTTTCATTGTGAATAACTGAGCTGTGGTCATTGAGTAGTTGTCACTTGGCAAGAGAAGGATTTTGTCTCAGAGGTGAATGGAGGAGTAGAGGTTTGGATATCCCTGAGTCCTTATCCTCAGTTACCCTATGAGGTGATATAGTTCCCCATCTGAAGTCAGATGGCCAGGAGGCCCACCCAAGGCTGAAGAGTGGTAAGCTGACCAATCTGTTCATTCCCCAAGCCAGCTAGCTGGAGAGGATGTAGGCAGGAGCCTCCCATTTGCCACTGCATGCACCATCAGGCAACCCATTCCCATCCCTGACAAGAATCCACTTGGGGATAAAGCCAGAGATGTAGGGGCCCCTCTTGGTTCTCAAAGGCAAGACCGCATGACAGATATGCCTGGCAACATCTTCCCATCTCACAGATGGAGGAGCTGTCTCTGAAAGTCAGAAGTGGAGTTCAGCAAGCACAGAGCCACGGAAGGACTGCCTCCTTTTCCCTGGGAAAGCTCCATAAACCCAGCAATTCTGTATCTCTAAGGCTAGCAGGAAATATATGCAAAGTCTGAAACCAGAAAGGCTGGAGACAAGTCCGAGCTATAAAATAAGAAACAACAAGATGACACTGGCAATGTCACCCTCTGTAGGGGACTTTGCTTTCTTCTATCTAGAAGGTGGACAGGCTGTGACTCCAAGGGGCACACAGTAAGCAGTGAGTTTGTCCCACGAATTTGAAGATGCTCCATATGAGAGAAAGAGTGGTCCTTAATGCTTTTGGTTCTCTTCTTCATGTGTTCTAGTCATGATACACTCTCTAAACTCCAATTTCTTGAGCAGGTGCACACACTAGGCACTATGCTAAGCCCTTCCATTTATCAGCTCACTCCCAACTCAACCAGTTAAGGTAGACAATACCACCCACTTTTTTGAAATAGAAGAGGATAAGGTTCAGCAAGGTCATATCACTAGGAAGTGGCTGAGCGAAGCTCACACCCAACCTCTCTGAGGCTAGCCCAGTATGCCGCTACAGGGACCTGCTGCCTGGGAAGAGGCCCAAAGCCTCACCTGGCAAACAGCAGGTAAGCACTATTCATGAGAGGTATCCCTGGCACCAGGATGTGGTTGGCCACTTTATTACAGTACTTTTTTCATTTTCTTTTTTATCGTCACCTGAGGATATTTTTCCATTGATTTTCAGAGTGAAAAAAAGGGAAAAACAGAGAAATATCGCTGTGAGCAAAACACATCAATTGGTTGCCTCCTGCACCCACACTCGACCAGGAGCCGGGTTGGGGAGGAGCCTGCAAATAAGGTACATGCCCTTGACTGGAATCAAATCTAGGACCCTTGGGTTCACAGGCCAACGCTCTATCCAATGAACCAAACCGGCTAAGGCTACAGCAGTACTTTTTAAAGTGTGCTCAAAGGCATCACCCCATTTAGACTAAATTAAGTTTGAAGGTTGAACCAAAAAATCTGATCAGGAAAGCAGGTCAAGTGAAGAGAGCTCTGGAGAAGCTGCAGAAGTACCAGCTGAAGGATTCTTCAACCTCATACAAGTGGAAACTTTCTCTCCAATCCAGTGTTCTCTCTCCCTTCTGGACTCCAGTTATAGTTGTACCAAGTAACCATAAAATCCCACAACCTCAAACATTCCCCCAAATTCCTGCCTCAACTTGCTGGGAGTCCCCTTTGGGGTACTGACCACCCTTTGCCAGTTCCTTCTATCTCATGTTAGCTTTTCTGTATCTCAGATATCAAGTCTCGTCCTTTCAGAAACCCCCAAGAATTGGGTATCAGGAGAACAGGAAAGCAAGGTGCCTAACAATTAACCTATAAAACAGGAGTACATTTATGAGGATGGAGAAAGTGGGTGCAGGACACTGAGAAACTGTAAGGATCCTTTTCCTCCCTTTGAAGGATTCCCAGTCACTTCCAAATACTACCTGCATATATTCTATTAAATTCTTTGTCTTTTGAAAAACCTACATTTTCATCAAAGAGGTCACAAATAGTCTAGAAAGAGAGAAGGGCAATAAGCCCATGGTTTGACATTCCTCTTGACTAAAAAGTCCTGGATCACCCAGCCAGCATGGCTTGGTGGTTGAGTACTGACCTTTGAATCAGGAGGTTCGATTCCTGGGTGAGGGCACATGCCTGGGTTACAGCTCGATCCCCAGTGAGAAGTGTGCAAGAGGCAGCCGATAAATGATTCTCTCATCATTGATGTTTCTATTTCTCTCTCCCACTCTCTTCCTCTCTGAAATCAACAAAAAAATCTATCCTAACCCTAACCGGTTTAGCTCAGTGGATGGAGCGTTAGCCTGCTGACTGAAGGATCCCGGGTTTGATTCTGGTCAAGGGCATATATCCTGGGTTGTGGGCACATCCCCAGTAGGGGGTGTGCAGGAGGCGGCTGATCAATGTCTCTCATCGATGTTTCTGACTCTGTATCCCTCTCCCTTCCTCTCTGTAAAAAAACTATATATATATATATATAAATATAAATCCTATCTTATATAATAAAGCCTCCCCTCTGGCGGGAGTTCGACCACTCGCTATAACATGCACTGACCACCAGGAGGTGGCAAGGTGGCAGAGAACATGGTGGACATGGGAGATGTGCTGTGACTTCTCGCTAGCTCGGGGTAGGGGGGGATGCAGGGGGTGGTGGTGACAGGGACAAAGGGACAGTGAGAATGTAGGGTGTTCATGGAGTTTGCTCTCACCCCCCCTGCTACCCTTTACCTGGGATAACAGGGCTCAAGCTCAGCTCCCACAAGGAGCCCACCCCACACCTACACAGCCTTTTCCAGGCGAACAGGACCAGAGGGTCAGGCTCCCTGTGTGTTTCAGTTCGCCTCAGGAGCCGGTTGGTCTGTGAAGCCAGCTGAGAGACAGCACACTGCCCACCTGGACACCAGAGGCCCAAGGTGTCCAGCTACGCTCACCACATAGCGGCGTGGGGACTCGGGTGCTGAGACTGAGGCAGAGTAGGGCATGCAGGGGCCCCAGTGCTGCCCAGAGGTCAGCTGGGACCTGCCCTTCCATAACAGATGCTCACACTTCAATAGCTGGCCACACCCATGCAAAAATTTTGTGCACTGAGCCTCTAGTATATTAAAAAAAAAAAAAAGTCCTGGATCACCTTTGTCAGAATCCACATGTGTATAGGGTATATCCCCATCTGATACTTTTGTTTTTAAGAACACTATTTTCACCTTGCTCCACCACTTCAGGTCCTTCCTAATGCAAGTCAGAGATATATATTTGCACAGTTAGCACAAATAAATTTCATTAGCTCTGGCTGGCATTAGTAGTTAAGAGAACAAAGTGTTGCGGGTTGGATTCCTGGTCAAAGGCATTTATCCTGACCAGGACCAGGTATTGTACTTGCAAGCCAGGTACATGTTGTTAGGAAGCATGCTAAGAAGCTAGAGATTCAATGTGTCTTTCTCACATTGATGTTTCTCTCACTTCTCTCTTCCCCCAATTCTCCCCTCAACCCTTTCCTTATTTCCTCCCACTCTCTCTGAAAATCAATGGGAAAAATATCCTCAGGTGAGAATTAACCAAAACTAAATAAAATAAAGCCCTAGCTGGTTTGGTTCAGAGGATAGAGCATTGGCCTGTGGACTGGAGGGTCCCAGGTTCAATTCAGGTCAAGGGCACATGCCTGGATTGTGGGCTCCATCCCCAGTGGAAGAACCTAAGGCAGCAGGTCAATGATTCTCTCTTATCACTGATGTTTCTATCTCTCATTCACCCTCTCCCTTCCTCTCTGAAATCAATAAAAATGTATTTTAAAGTGAATAAAATAAAAATTAGTACCTCAAAGAATAGCAATCTAAGACTAGATGGTCTAACCTCCTAAAAAGAGTTCAGATAACTCAAAAGCATCCATTCTAACGATCAACCACATTAGGAGGCAGCAAAATTCTGTAAGCTTCAAACTATAACACTGCCAACTCGTTCTTCTGGTTCTGCTGCACTTCCCAACCCAACATAACAAGGAAATTCAGAGATGCTCTATTACTCAGGATACCTTGCCTGTTTCATAATTTTCCTAGTATTCTACAATGAACATAAATTAACTCAATTACCAGGGAGAAAACCATCTATGGTAGTGGTCAGCCAACTGCAGTTCACGAGCCACATGCGGCTCTTTGGCTCCTTGAGTGTGGAGCCATAGCCTGGGCTAGTCTATTTTGAAGAAGTGGCATTAGAAGAAATTTTAAAAATTTGGCTCTCAAAAGAAATTTCAATTGTTGTACTCTTGATTATTTGGCTCTGTTGACTAATGAGTTTGCTGAAAACTGACCTATGGAAAATAGCCTTGGCCATTTCAACTGATAACACAGAAACAGTTAAGTCCAAGCAGGTATTTCTCAAAAAAAGCACTGGAGTTGCCTCTTTTAGAAGTTAGCACAATGAAAATCCTTAACTTAAATCAGTGGTAAGGTCATTATTATTTTTGTTTCTGTTGAGAATTAATATATTCAAGACTCTGCAAGTCATTCTTAATTTTCTCCCAAGAAAATGCCAACTTTCACCGAGACCGGTTTTGCTCAGTGGATAGAGCATCAACTTGCAGACTGAAAGGTCCCAGGTTCGATTCCGGTCGGGGGCATGTACCTTGCTTGTGGGCACATCTCCACTGTGGGGCGTGCAGGAGGCGGCTGATCAATGTCTCTCTCTCATCGATGATTCTGACTTTCTATCTCTCTCCTTTCCTCTCTGTAAAAAAATCAATAAAAAACATTTTAAAAAAATACCAACTTTCTAATAGTTTTGTTATCTTCCCACTCATGTAATTCAAGAGCATCCTTCATTTGTCTGCTACTTAAGGCCCAATGAGGTCCTGGTTGTGAGACTCACTGTACCACATGGCCCCTTGGTCCCTCCATATCCTCTTCAATGGAGTTTCAGTGGTCTCAAGGTAAATCCCAGACCCACTCAGCCCCAAGGATGCCCATTCCATCTCCCTCACATATACGTGTGTGTGTATGTGTGTGTGTGTATTCACTAGATCATGGAGTCTTCTCCTCGGCCCTTGTTAAGTTTCCACACATTCATGAGATTAATTATGATTCCTCTCCCACTAATCTCACCATAAACTCCACTAAGCTAAGATTCTTAGCACAGTGCTGGAGCACATACACACTCCAATATTTATTAAATAAATCAACCTAGAAATCACTATTTGCAATGCCAGAAAGTCACAAAATGATGCAAAACAAATGAGGGGAAGCTACCGTAGAGCTGAAAATTGTTTTATTATTCAAAAGATGTTCCTTATTTTATTCTTTTAAAAATATCTTAAAAAGTTGCCAAAATTGGTTTTGCTCAGTGGATAGAGCGTCGGCCTGCAGACTGAAAGGTCCCAGATTCGATTCCGATCAAGGGCATGTATGTATCTTGGTTGTGGGCACATCCACAGTAGGGGGCGTGCAGGAGGCGGCTGATCGATGTCTCTATCTCATCGATGTTTCTAACTCTCTATCCCTCTCCCTTCCTTTCTGTAAAAGTAAATATGTTTTAAAAAAATCTTAAAAAGTAGATACCAAAAAGTTAAAAAAATAATAAAACTAACCCTAAAAAGAGATTTTGTTATTGACTTTTTGGTACAAATCTTTACAGATTTCTACCAAGAGTAGTAGTATTTCTTTACTCACTATCAAAATATAAGAATGTAGGATCTCCCAAGTGATACTGCATTAATAGAGATGACTTGACATTTAAAAAAATGATGTCATCTAAGTGGAAATAACAATGCATCCAAATCAGTAATAAAGAAACATCCATTCTCTATATAATAACCAGGATGAAAAAGTCCTCTATAAAAACTAGCTTCAGAATCTTGGGGGAGAAATAAAGGATGAAAGAAAAAAGACTTCGAAGGAGTACGTGACAAATCACTCTCAAAATTCTCATTCTAAACTGCTTCCTTTAGAAAAGGGCCACCTTTCCTGAGCTGGAAGCTGAGGAAGCAAATGCAAAGAGGTGGCTCTTCCGTTTAGCTCCTTAAAGACCAGCTGTTAACTCTGAGAACAAAGCATGACTAAAATGGTGTCACCAAGTCATTATATATCTCCAAGTAGGGGTGCACTGGAGCCTGGACAAGTAAATGAATTCATGTTTTAAGAAGCTCCCAGGAAATGATAGCACACTGGATTTGCAAATAAAACATTCCTGGGTTCTGGTATCCCACACAGCAAGTTCAAGCCCAGCTCTCCCTTTCCACCACTCAAGGGAACCTGTTTCCTCACCTCCTCATCAGATTGTTACTGGTACTGAGGATGTCTGTGCACTGATCTCAGCATACAGTAGGCACTCAAATCTGGAGGCTAGTGTTATCTATTAGCCCTCCTCCATAGCTTGCTGTCAGGTCTAGCAAGCTACTGATTTTACCATATGAGTCACTAATACTGATCAGGTGCCAGCAAACATTATTTCACATAATCTAACTTAAAATAAATTTGTAACCGCTACCACAAGAAAGACAAAGAATATCAGCAAGACTGAATGAAGCAAATGCACATAAGTCTGTCTGTCGGTCAGGTTCTCTGTGCTGCCACAGCCAGAAGGTGTCACTGTGGGAAACAGACATACAGAGACTTAATAAGCTCTGTGAACTCCAAGAAAACTTAAAGAACTAAAAGGGTGAGGAATAGAGAAAAAGGCTCAAATGACTCACCCGGACTTTGATCTAAAGAATCCAAAGCTCTCAAGATAAGGATGAATTACATACCTAAAACACCTTGGGTCAGATACACAAAATCAAGCAATCCCTGAAAAATTACCAGGATAGAGCAGAAACATGCACTCAAGGGTTCCCATTCATTTCTGGGTCCTTGTGTGCTCACACACCAAGTTACTCTCTAGGCTGAGGCCCTACCCATAAGTCCTTCCTCGTTGAAGTGATCAATTCCGATTCTTGGCAATAATCCCTTTTAAAAGGACAGCTGCTGCTGTCTAGTCACTGATGCAGACCCGTTCTATATGGGGGGTGGGGGGGAGACTCAATACAACCACTGCTTAGATGGCGAGACAAATCTAAAGAGTAGGGTCCGGTGAAAGGCTGACCAGAGGGGAAGGATCTGCAACTCCCGAGGGTCAGGCAGGAAGGGCGTGAGCGCGGGGGGAGGGGGGCGGGTGTGAGGGCCAGCCCTGCAGGCGTGGGCGCGCGGGGACTCTTATTCTGACACGGGATCCGCCGCCGCCGCCGCCGCCGCCACGGGGTCCAGCGCCGCGGCCAGGCCCAGCCAGCCTGGGACCCCCACGGCCCGCCCGTCCCCCGCCCCTCGCACCCACGTGCCTCCCGCCTGCCACCCCAACCAACCCGCCAGTCCGGGCCGCTCAGAAGCAGCGCCTCGCGACCCGGCCTCTCCCTGGTTCTGGTGAAAACGCAATTTGCCCAGACCCCCGCCCGGCCCCCACGTGCCCGAGCGGCGACTGGGCGCGGAACTTTCCAGGGCAGCACGAGAAAGACGCTCCCGCAATACAAGGAGTAGAACTCACTCGCCCTCACTTTTTCATGCTCACACGGGGGTCTCTCACGACCCCCAGACCCTGTCTGGTGCGCGCCGCCCCCGCCGCTCCAGACTCCCCTGGGCACCCCTGACCCCAGCCCCCAACCCCTGGCCCCCAGCAAGTTTGGTCCGGAACTTACCGGGCCGCGGGCCGGCCGGGCCCTAGAGCAACGCGCAGGTTCGCGGGACCGTGGGGCCAAGGGGCGGGGGCGCCCGCGGGGCCGGGCGGCCGAGGGACCGGGGGCGCCGGGCCACGCGCTCTCGTTCCGCCTGTGGAGCCGCCCGGGCCCGCGGCGCACGCTCCGCCGGTCCGACCGCCCGCGCCGCCGGCCAGATAATGCGCCCCTCGGCCGCACACATGGAGCCCGGCGCCGGCGTCACCGCCCGGGACATGCGCACCAGGTCAGCGCGCCCGGCCCGCGGCCCCCAAAACACCGGGGAGCTCTTAAAGGCGACGCCGCCCGCCCGCGCCCGGCTGGGCGGGGCTAAGCAACCAGGGGCGGGGGTCTGGATAAAGGGCGTGGTCGGGAGGCGGGGTAATGTTGGCTCCGCCCCCGGAAGCAACAACCTCCGGACCGCGCTCAGGGGTTTGGTTTCCCACGCGGGCCCAGGCAGGCTACCAGGGCCGGACCGAGGGGTTGCGGCTAGTTCACCCACCGCAGAGCCAGCCGGCCGCGCCCAGGGCTGACTCGCGAAGCGCTCGCGACGCACTACTGCTGACCTCCAGCAACTCTGCTGCTTCTGAAAACCGAGGTCAGAATGCCTCCCCTGCGGAGTCGTCACAAAGAAGCTTCCCTCTAGGGGATCGACTAAAGCATCACTTTTCCATTGCAGTGAAGAGAGTTTTACGAAGTAAGCTCCAGACTCATCTACTTCTAAAGACTTGGGAATGGCTCCGCTCCCTCTCCAGTTACCTCTTAATATGCCCGAGTGCCTCTGGGAAAAGGTTACTCTCCCCACTTCCAGCCAAGAAAGCAAATCTGCACCCTTCCCTCAATGACATGAAGGAAACACGTAAAACACAGGTGAACCTGAGAGAGCAGGGCCTTTGGAGATACTAAACTACATAAAGCAGAACGTAATTTCAATAGGAAAAATATAATATTACAAGAATCCTCTCAATGGCAAGACCAGGTTCTGAAGAATTACCAAAAAAGGCATGCCCTTTTCATGTTTTTTTCCCTACGTTAATATAAATAATTTATAATGAATGAGACATAGACTCCTAAATAATGGGGTTTTTATAATACATCCTAATACATATTCATACAATTAAAACAAGTTTCACCAACTAAACCTTTACCACTTGCAATGCACTCTGATATTTTTTAAATATATGTTTATGACATTTTAAAAATTGATCTTTAAAAGGGAAGAGGGAGAGAAACATCGATGTGAGAGAGGGATAAAGATCATTGCCTCCTGTAGGCTACCTGATGGGGAATCGAACAGGTGACCTTCCCATGAATGGCAGGATGCCCAACCAACTGAGCTATATGGACCAAGGTGTACTCTGATATTTTCTATTTTATTTTTTTAAATATATTTTTATTGATTTCAGAGAGGAAGGAAGGGGAGAGAGAGAAACATCAATGATCAGAGAAAATCATTGATTGCCTCCTGCACACTCCCCCACTGAGGATCAAGCCCACAATTCAGGCATGTGCCCTTGACAGGAATCAAATGTGGTCCCTTCAGTCCGTAGGCAGATGCTCTATCCACTGAGCCAAACTTGCTAGGGCTCTATTTCTTTTTTTAAAAGAGAATATAATTTCAACCCATGATTGCTCTTTTTTTTTTTTAATACATTTTATTGATTTTTTACAGAGAGGAAGGGAGAGGGATAGAGTTAGAAACATTGATGAGAGAGAGACATCAATCAGCCGCCTCCTGCACACCCCCTACTGGGGATGTGCTCAAAATCAAGATACATACATGCCCTTGACTGGAATTGAACCTGGGACCTTTCAGTCCACAGGCCCATGCTCTATCCACTGAGCCAAACCGGTTTCAGCCCCATGATTGCTCTTGACCTCAAACTTGAAAAACACTTAATGACTGGTTTGGCTCAATGGATAGAGCGTCGGCCTGCAGACTGAAAGGTCCCAGGTTCGATTCCAATCCGGGGCATGTACCTTGCTTTCGGGCACAACTCCAGTAGGGGGCGTGCAGGAGGCGACTGATCGATGTCTCTCTCTCATCAATGTTTCTGACTTTCTATCCCTCTCCCTTCCTCTCTCTGTAAAAAAAAAAATCAATAAAATATTTTTTAATTAAAAAAAAAAAAGAAAAACACTTAATGTAGAACAAGTTTTAGAAAAACAATTCTCCCCATCAAGCTCAAAACAGTCCATCTTAATTTTGTGTTAAGTTCACACATAATTGTTTAGAGAGAAAAGGGAGAGAGAGAAGCATCTGTTTGTTGTTCCACTTATTTATGCATTTATTGGTTGATTCTCCCCACTCCTCCCCCATAGTGGTTGATTCTTGTATGTGCCCTAACCAGGGAATATGCCCAAAACCTTGGCATATGGGATGACCAACTGACCTACCCAGCCAGGGCCATAATTGGCAACTTTTTTCTGTTGATTCCACCAACCCAACCCCAAAATCTTCAAACTGCTTAATGCAATATCTGACACAATCTCCCCTGGATGAAAAGAGAAGCATTCTCCAAATCTAAAAAAATATATACAAAATACAAAGTGTTGACCCCCAAAAGGCATACCCTGGCCCAGTTTTGTCAGCATTTTGCTTTGCTACAAAATAATTCAAATTCAAAAACCTGACTGTCTTATTCTCAAACAGGTGACTTGGTATAGGAATGCAGAAAGCTCCCTGATCCCAAATGCAAGGACAGATTAAAGAAAATACCCAGAATTTTCACTCTACTTCAGCAGCTGTATATTTTGAGAAATGCTGTACTCTATGAAAATTAATCAGATTATGTATATTAAAGCAAAGTATTACCTGACTGCTCCTCACCTGAGTCTTGATTAATGCTAACTTAATTAACTACAAACAGCAAAGTGTGGTAAGGTGGGAGACCTGAGACTTGAGATAGATATAGGGATTCCAGAGCCTGAACTCACAAGCTTTGTCTGAGTCACCAAGGCGACAATCTCTGTTTTCAGAGGGAGGCATCAGCTGCAACATATTAATGACACACCCCTGTGGACTGAGGTGTGCACTGGTGACAGGTGGGCTGCTCCAGTGGGCGTGTCAACTCCAGCAGAGAAAGCAGGAGTGGGGGTGGGATGACATCATTACAAGGTTTATTTTTGAGATGGGAAGAAAGAACCAGGTATGTAAATGGAAAATGCAACAGTGAATCCAGACCTGTTTGGGGTCCCTGATGCTCAAGCTGGGCATCTTGTAGTAAAGCAGCAGTGGGGAATCTTTTTTCTGCCAAGGGCCATTTAGATATTTAAAACATCATTCTAGGGCCATAGAAAATTATCAACTTAAAAATTAGCATGCCCCCTAACTGGTTTGGCTCAGTGGATAGTGCGTCAGCCTGAGGACTGAAGGGTCCCAGGTTGGATTCTGGTCAAGAACATGTACCTTGGTTGCGGGCACATCCCTAATAGGGAGTGTGCAGGAAGCGGCTGATGATGTTTCTAACTCTCTATCCCCCTCTTCTCCTCTCTGCAAAAAATCAATTTTATACACACACACACACACACACACACACACACACACACACATATGTTTAAATAGCCTGCTATATTTTATCAAACATTTAATTAACTGACCCCTAATGCCTTGACAGGGCCAGACCAAATGATTTTGCAGGCCTTATATGGCCCTCAGGCTGGACATTCCTCACTCCTGGACTAAAGGCTGCCTTTGTGTCAACCTACTACTGGACTAAACAGCAAATAGTTCAGCTGTATAATTATGAAATATGATGCAAGCACCTTCAGATGCCATTCTAAAGCTGAAGAAACTCTAACAAACAACTATGACTAGAACCATACTTTTCTTGAAGTTTTTCCTCTATCCTAAGAATAAGTCAATTAAATACAGATACTAGTTAATATAATATTTTAAAAACACTTGTTAGCTCAGTTGGTGTGGCTTAGTAATCGAGTATCGACCTAAGAACCAGGACGTCATGGTTCAATTCCTGGTCAGGGCACATGCCCAAGTTGTTGTGGGCTCAGTTCCCAGTGGGGGTGGGGGGGCATATGGGAGGCAGCCAATCAATGATTCTCTCTAATCATTGATGTTTCTATCTCTCTCCCCCTCTTCCTCCCTCTCTGAAATCAATTTAAAAAAATTTTATTTATTTTTTTCAAAACTTGTTATTGCCTGGCTGGCATGGCTCAGTGATGGAACATGGACCTATCTATGAGTTAGAAGGGCAAGGTTCGATTCCTGATCAGGGCACCTGCCTGGGTATCGAGCTCTGTCCCCAATGTGGGGCATATAGGAGGCAGCCAATCAATGATTCTCATCATTAATGTTTCTATCTCTCTCTCCCTCTTCCTTCCTCTCTGAAATCAATAATATTTTAAAAAACAGCCTTAGCAGGCTTGGCTCAGTGGATAGAGTGTCAGCCTGTGGACTGAAAGGGCCTAAGTTCGATTCCGGCCAAGGGCACATGCCTGGGTTACAGGCTCGATCCCCAGTGGGGGTCGTGCAGGAGGCAGCCAATCAATGATTCTCTCTCATCATTTATGTTTCTATCTCTCTCTTCTTCTTCTCCCTTCCTCTCTGAAATCAATAAAGAAATATATATATAAGAAAAATAAAAATCCCTCTTTAAAAAAATTTAAAAAAAAACAAAATTAGTTAAACAAAATTTTCTTCCCAATTCAATTTAAATTTCATATCCTTCATAGGCCAGATCCTTGCTAATGATAGCTAAGCCTCGTTCTTCCACCCTAGCCACTACAAAAATATTCTAATTATCTTTCTAATGTACTTATTAGATAAACTTCTAAATATCATCTGAGCCTGTTCTTGCACAACAGAGTATCTAAAGAAAAGAAGTTTGAGCCAAAATCCAAGTTCCTGTCCTCTTTTGTAACAGAAATTGGTCAAAGGCTTCGCATTGTGTGAAACTGACTGAAAAGGAGTAACATCACCTACCAAATGTTTAAAGTACTATACTTTTTTGTTTCTAATAAGGAAATTTCTTTAAAGTTTCTGAGGGACAAAATTTAAGATGTTTTATATGATAAACACTAATAGACAAGAACTGTCTAAGATACCACTCATCCCGACTTTAGAAGGATGAGGAGCCTACTGGCACCAGCTCCAGAAGTTCACAGGCTGGTGTCACACAAGGACACAGAATTATTTCAATGCAGAAAAAACATTCATAGGAAAAGATTGAGGAAAAGGTTGTTCCTCTGCCAAGGGAAGGGTCCAACAAATCTTTGTGGATATGACATTTGAGCCAGCTTTAACAGATGAGCATCTAAGGCATCTAAAATGACAGAGGCAAAGGCAAAGGCCAGAGCTGGCTACACCTGAAGTGGAGGGACTTTGAGGCAGAAAGAGCTGAAAAGAGATAGACTCATTATATTTTAAACTTTCTAAATGGCATTCTCTCTTTTTAAAAAAAGATATACTTTTATTGATTTTTACAGAGAAGAAGGGAGAGGGATAGAGAGTTAGAAACATCGATGAGAGAGAAATAGCTATCAGCTGCCTCCTGCACAACCCCTTAGTGGAGATGTGCTTGTAACCAAGGTATATGCCCTTGACCAGAATCAAATTTGGGACCTTCCAGTCTGCAGGCCAACACTCTATCCACTGAGCCAAACCAGTTAGAGCAATGCCATTCTCTCTTAAAACAGAATGAAATCTTTTTTTTTAATATATTTTATTGATTTTTTTTACAGAGAGGGAGAGAGATAGAGTCAGAAACATCAATGAGAGAGAAATATCAATCAGCCGCCTCCTGCACGACCCCCAATGGGGATGTGCCCGCAACCCAGGTACATGTCCTTGACCGGAATTGAACCCGGGACCTTTCAGTCCAAAGGCCGACGCTCTATCCACTGAGCCAAATCGGTTTCGGCTAGAATGAAATCTTTACTACTTGCTTAAATTCACAAGCTAAGCAGATCTCTAAAGAATAAAGTGTATACAGTATATTCAAAAGTGTACCAAGTTTTTTTTTCTTAAGTACCCTTATGAACAAGAGCACTAACCACTTTCCATACTTTGCATATTTAATACTCTGAGTTTTCACTGAGTTTCAGGACAAGATAACCACAATTTCTAAGAAAGAATTGTTTTTAAGTTTCTCATTTCACCCCAAATTCATGGTTACATGGTGAGATTACAAAGCAAATAGTTGGAAAGGAAAGGAAAGGATTAATTTTTTGTGAATTTGATTTTCTCCGTACTTTGATGCTTCGTGAAAAATACAATACTCTTGACAGATTACAGCAGCTACAAAAAAGTGTTATTTATTTATTTATTTATTTATTTAATATAATATTTATTGATTTCAGAGGGAAAGGAAGAGGGAGAGATAGAAACATCAATGATGAAGAATTATCGATTAGTTGCCTCCTGCATGCCCCCAACTGGAGATCAAGCCCACAACTTGGGCATGTGCCCTGACCGAGAATCCAACCTGGTTCCTAGGTTGATGCTCAACCACTGAACCACACCGGCCAGGCAGCAAATGTCATTTTTTAAATCACAATATTCTTATACTAGATGAGTTTATGGGAAACAGGTCAACACCATTTGCCTCATTCCTGTCATGCTGAAAAGTTTTCTGAAAGACAGCTTCCCTAGAGATGGGTCAACATGTGTGTTCTTTGTTCTGAGTGTCATTTCTAACTACAATTCTGAACCACTTTGTATCTGTGCAATGTGGGGTTCAGGCTCCTTCTGCAGTTAGTCTCTATGTGAACCTGATGTTCTGACAGAGTTCTGAGCATAAATGGTTTTCTAAAGGGTTAAATATAAACAGCTCAGAAGTATCATCATGAATATAAGTGTATCTCCCATCTGCATGTCACCAGTTGGCAAGGAATATCTCTTTCTTGTCTATACATAGATTACCAAAAAATAACTAAGTCTTTGAAGTTACTAAGTAAACCATGTTTCCTATGAATTAAAGAATTAAAAGGCACCGAGACCAGTTTGGCTCAGTGGATAGAGCATCAGCTTGAGGACTGAGAGGTCCCAGGTTCGATTCCGGTTGGGGGCATGTACCTTGCTTGCGGGCACATCTCCACTGTGGGGTGTGCAGGAGGGGGCTGATCGATGTCACTCTCTCATTGATGTTTCTGACTTTCTATCGCCCTTCCTCTCTGTAAAAAATCAATAAAAATATATATTAAAAAAAAAGAATTAAAAGGGAAAAACAATCAGATAAAGAAAGGCTATATGACAGTTTTAAGTCTAGAGATCAACCTATTCAAACCTGCTCAGCAAACAGTGTTAGTCACATCTTTGATTTAGATATGAAGAAAAACCTGTTTTAAAAACTTGATATCCATATCACGTCCCCTACTCCCTAGTTGTTAAATGGCAGATCTTCCAACTTAACATAAGAAGGAGGGAAAACATTCCTCCCAAAGATTTTCCTAATAAGGTGGATACTCTCCCTCTTTCCCTGTTGCCCAGCATTTCACAATAGAAAAATACAGGTAGTGGGTCTACTTAGTTTTCTCCTTCACAGCTTCATAACAAACTTCAGACCCTCTTTGCATGCTGACCTAGTCAGGCCTACATTTTACCAATTCATGGTTTGGGAAGAGTAAGATCTCTATTTCAAACTCAGGACAAAGACAACCTTCAATAGAGATATTCTGAGAAGTAAAATATAAAGCTTGAAGCTCTATAAATATACATATAAACCAAAACCTTGAATGCCATGAAAGTTAAAAAAAAAAAAAGTATGCTAAGAATTTTAGACCATCTTAAATGATGAAAATTCTTTTAAAAAATTCAGAAGCAGCCCCCAATTCTGTTCTCTTGAAGCTCCTTAAGAGAATAAACTCCATGTAGACTGTATACCATTACAAAGAAGTCTAGATGACCTGATTTCACTAAGCCATCATTGGTTTCTGACTTTAAAATGCCTATTGAGAGCTCAATTTAGAAATGATTTTAATTTGAGTTTCATCTCTAATCCTACTATGGCACATTTTATAAGACTTCCTACATTTTTTTTCAAAAAATATTTTTTAATATATTTTATTGATTTTTTTACAGAGAGGAAGGGAGAGGGATAGTTAGAAACATCTATGAGAGAGACATCAATCAACTGCCTCCTGCATGCCCCCTTACTGGGGATGTGCCTGCAACCAAGGTACATGCCCTTGACCTGAATGGAAACTGGGATTCTTCAGTCCACAGGCCCACACTCTATCCACTGAGCCAAACCAGTCTTGGCCAAAATATATTTTTATTGATTTCAGAGAGGAAGGAAGAGGGAAAGAGAGAAACATCAATGAGAGAGAATCATCCATCGGCTGCCTCCTGACAACCCAGGCATGTGCCCTGACTGAGGAATTGAACCATGACCTCCTGTTTCCAATGCTCAATCACTGAGCCATGCCAGCCAGGCAAGACTTCCTACCTTTGAAGGTAACATTGGGCTTTATTTTTTAAAAGTACCCAGTTCAACACAGCCAGTGCGGCTCAGTTAGTTGAGCGTTGTCTTATGCACCAGGAGGTCACCAGTTCAATTCCCCAGTCAGGGAACACGCCCCAGTTGCTGGTTTAATCCCCAGCAGGGGACATGCAGGGGGACAGCCCATAGATGATGTTTCTCAACAACATTTCTCTCTCTCTCTCTTTCTCTAAAATCAATAAAAAGATATATATTTTTTTAAAAGGTACTCAGGTCACACTCTGACTTTTAGAGGAGCGTAACTTCCAGAGGTCAAGGGAACACACCAGACTGTTTTCCACCGCCAGCCCTTGCCTGTACCCATGTTATTCCTCTCCTCAGAATGTCTAGCCACCTACTTACTAACAAGTAGCTCTCTCCATCACCTCTTCCTTTGCTGACCCTCTAAATTGCCCCCTCCTTCCCTGATACAACTGCAGCACTTCACTAAACTTACTAGTTAATGTGCCTGTATTTTCCTAGTACACTATGAGCTCCTATGTCCAGCCAGTTGTAGCAAGTTAAATGAATATTTCCATCACCCACAAAGGTGAGGCTTTTGCTAGCACAGCAAAAGCCTCACCTTTGTGGGTGATGGAAATATTCATTTAACTTGAATATATAGAATATATAGGTTTGAGTCTTTTGCCTAGTTACCTTGTTATGCTTCAGGAGGCAATGTAAGTCCGTATAGCAAGAACTGTACACCCAGTGTAAGACTACAATGAACTGAAGGAACTCAGTAAAAAAAATCAGCCAATCCAGGAACTTGAAGTTCACAGGTCTTGGACATACACAGAAGCTTGTGACCCCAATGTGAACTGGTTTGATCTTAAGCAATATTAACTGCCATAGATAGCTGTCAAAACTTGGGTGCCAACCTGGAGAGAGTCAGCCTTGATATGATTCTGTAACAACCCATTTATAAGGCAACTACAATAATCTGATTGCTGACTTCATGCTTATCATCCATACCCCACAAATAAGGAGACTGAGGCTCAAAGAGTTTAGGCCACTTGCAGTTAGGTCACTTTCCTGAGGGAACAGAGCCAGCAAGTGGTGACCTGCATACAGACCAAAGGCTTTCTGACTCTAAAGCTTCTACTATACACAGGGCCCCCCCATGGTACTTTTACAAAGCAAAGGCAAATTAACAGTAAACCATTCTTCGAGAACACATTCTTGCAGAAATACCTATCTACTATCTGCTTCCTTAAGTTCTATGCACATCTCCAGAGCATCCCTCTAAGAGTGGTTCTCAACTTTTCTAATGCCGCAACCCTTTAATACAGTTCCTCATGTTGTGGTGATCCCCAACCATAAAATTATTTTCGTGGCTACTTTATAACTGTAATTTTGCTACTGTTAATAAATCGTAATGTAAATATCTGTGTTTTCCGATGGTCTTAGGCTCTACAGCAGAGGTTCTCAACCTGTGAGTCAATAAAAAAGTAATGTTTTCTATGCTCAAATTGGGGCCCAAGAACTCAGACTGGAGGGTGAGGGAACAGGAAGTGAGGAGGGAGCAAGCATCCACTTTCCAAGGACAGCAGAACCCAGAGGTGAGAGCCTAGTCACATGCATAGTTGCATTACTTGTTCACGCCCACTTCCGGCCTGCGCCTTCCTCTTCACTTCCAGAGTCAGTACTTGGTGGAAGGTAAGAAGAAGAAAACAAACTAACCAAAACCACTCCTCTCCCGGGGAGCCTGTGCCCCAAATGAGTATCCACCCTCTCTCTGGCTCCTCACCAATACACTTACCTAAGAAAAGCACCTGTCACATAACTGACCTATGTGAACTAACATCAAATCTGGCCATAACATGGGAAAGTCAAAACAGCATTTCCTCAGACCCAGTGGAAGAGGGAACCCTAGGACAGAAGAACTCCATGCACCATGCACCTACCAATACATAACAAAGCAATCTATCTGAAATCTCACTTTTCCTATGCCATAAATAACAGCCAAGCACTTCCCTTGTCTGATTTTTTTTTTAAGGTTTCAAACAAGGCATGAAGAGCTTTTAGAGCTGTTTATCTTTGCATAATATGCGCTACCATGAAGAAATGCCACAGGATTCCAAAACATGCTGCCACCAACTTCAAGAAAAGCAAAGCTGAAAGTGTTCCTGACCAGGACCATCCCAGACGCTCTCTCTAGTTATTCCAAAATTACAGCCACAATCATCCTGAATCAACCAGTGCCAACAGCCAATAATCAACTGGGAATATGCCGTAATTTCTGCCTTGTTATAGAGGGAGGAAACAGAAGCAAGGAGCCCAGTGAGAAAATTCAAAGAGTAGTGATGTTTTACTTCTAAACATCCAAGAAACTCCATGCTAAGCTTCCAACATGGACATTCCTAATGAAGCCCTCTGATATTCTTTCATTCATTCATTTACTTGTCTGCTACTAGGATGTAAGCTCCTGGAGAGCTTACTGCAGCTGTACTGCTCAGGTGTCCAGCCTGTCTCATGGCAGGCACACAAACACTGCTGAATAATTTGCTGGCATAAGAAATTACATGAGCCAAAACATTTAACTCTTTCTTTTAAAAATATATTTTTATTGATTTCAGAGAGGAAGGGAGAGGGGGAGAGAGATAGGAATATCAATTGTGAGAGAGAATCTTTGATTGGCTGCCTCCTGAATGAGCCCCACGCTAGGGATCAAGCCCACAACTGGGCATATGCCCTGGACCGGGAATCAAACCCTCATGAGCTGGTTCATAGGTCAACATTCAACTAGTGAGCCACACTAGCCAGCCTTACACTTTTATTTTTCAATCCAATTTAAATTGCAATTAAAAAAAGAAGAAGAAGAAAAGAAAACTACCTATGACCACATAGGAAAATCTGTGGTAAATAGAGTCCTTACTTGAGAATTCAAATTCCCTTGTAGGTCAGTTTGAAGGAATAAATTCGTATTAAACAAAGGCACCCAAACTGTAGAGAGGATAGAGCCAAGCTGAATACCAAAAATAACACCATCCATTGACTTGGATAAAACGACTTGATAGAATAGTTATTTCTCAGTTCCAAAAGAGTTTAACTTCTTTCTTATCATCAAGATCCCATGGGATTTAATGCCCCCTGTGCTGTCTCCAACAGGAAGGAAACCCAGACTTCCCTAGCTATTTCAGTTATATAAATCAACAGTTTATTGTCCAGAGTTAGAAGCTGGGCAAGGTTGGGACCCACATGCCTTTTAGAGCCGCCAACCAATGGATAACCATATTACATTACATCTAATAAATGTACCTAGATCAATATCATTTCTAATTATCCAAGGGTTTTTACTGCTGTAAGGATCTTTCAATTAAAAAAAAAAAAGTTTAACGAACTTCCTGTTAGATAAAAGAGACTTGGTAGTGGCGCCACCATTCACCAGAGTGAAGTCTATGGCACACAAGAGACACAGCATAATTTCAAAAGGGATAATGATCCCTTTTAAAGTTGTTTATCTTAGTTCGTATATGTTAATAATAAACTTTGCTCCTTTCCCATAGAATGGAATAACTGTCCTTTAACGAATTAAGAGAAATTTAAGATTGGTGGATATTTCTTGGCCTCAATAGTAAAGTCACTTGATGTGTGTGTGAGAGAGAAAGAGACATGAAGGGAAGGAATAGGTATATTTCAAGGGGTGGGGAGAACACCCCTTTTCCTCAAACTTGGGAGAAGCCCACTGAGGATCTAGCTCAGATTTTCACCCATTATTTCCCCCGAGGTTTTAACTATCTAGGCTAGGGTATGTGCCATCTGTACCCACACTAGGAAGTTAAAAAACTGGGCCCAACTCACAGCCATGATTTTAGGGCTTTCACTAATTGCTAAGAAAGAATCCTCTCAAAAAAAAAACCAAAAAAAAAAAACCTGTCCTGCCCACCTCCACAGCTCTTTCTATCCTGGGAGCTCAAGGTGAATTCTGATCTCCTCATGGGCACTAAGCCACACACTGGCCCTCTCAATCTACTATTATTGTGTCGTGTCAAATGCTTTTATACATCTCTTTCCCAGTCTTTTGTTCCCAAATCTGATCCATTACCCTAAAAAAACAGTTCTTATTTCAAGGTTCTAATATTTAAAAGACCACTCACCAGGTAACTGCTGCACATCACTCATTCAAGCAGTCCCAAAATATGGATATGATCCTTTAGGTTTATGGTACTCCTACTATCTTTATCCCACAATTCCTAAAGTTCATTATAATCTATCTTGCCTATGGCCCAATTACAATAATACATCTCCCTACTTGTTCTTAACTCATAAATTACCCCTGCCCTAGCCAGTTTGGCTCAGTGTAGACTGAAGGGTCCCAGATTCTATTGCAGTCCTCAGTTGGGCTGCAGGCTCCTCCCAGGCCTGGGCCCTGGTCAGCACACGTGTAGGAGGCAATCAATCAATGTGTTTTTCTCACATTCATATTTCTCTGTCTCACCCTCTCTCTTCCACTCTCTCTAAAAACAGTAGAAAAATATCCTTGGGTGAGTATAAAAAAAAAATTATCCCATTTTACAGAGGGAGAAGACAAGGCCAAGCCAATTACAAATGTCTGCCATACAGCAAATCCACCTCACATCTGCTATCTGAACACAAAATTTCTATGAGACCTGGGGCGGGGGAGCAGGGGAAAAGAGGGGTGCGGGGGGTGTGGGGAGGAAGGGTAATGGATTTTGCAAGGGACATACCAAGTTTCTTTCTATTAGGGCATATTTAGCCTGGCAGAATGTCAAGCGTTTCCTGGCCTGGGAGTATAGGACAAAACCCTCATCTCCTGAGCACAACAACCAACCTTTATTGCACACTAACCATGTGTGCTGCACCCCCCCCCCATTCATTATCTCAGATAAATTCATTCTTTCATAGTATTCATACATCTAGAAAGCACTTCCTATCTGTAAGCATCTTCACACACATTTACAGAGATGTGACCCCTTAAATATTTAGTAACATACCAATTTTGTGTCATAACTTGTTCAAGGCCACACTACTAGGGAGGACAGACCCAGAATCTGATTCAGGTCCTTCTGACTTTAAAGCTCCCCCTTCCCTAAGACCCTATCTTGCTGGTTCTATGGGTTTCATTTAAAATAATAAATGTGCCGAGACTGGTTTGGCTCAGTGGATAGAGCATCGGCTTGCGGACTAAAAGGTCCCAGGTTCGATTCCGGTTGGGGACATGTACCTTGCTTGTGGGAACATCTCCACAGTGCGGTGTGCAGGAGGCGGCTGATCGATGTCTCTCTCATCGATGTTTCTGACTTTCTATCTCTCTCCCTTCCTCTCTGTGAAAAATCAATAAAATATATTAAAATAATAAATGTGCCGAAACCGGTTTGGTTCAGTGGATAAAGCGTCAGCCTGGGGACTGAAAGGTCCCAGGTTTGATTCCGGTCAAGGGCAAGTACCTTGGTTGCGGGCACATCCCCAGGGGTGTGCAGGAGGCAGCTGATTAATGTTGCTCTCTCATCGATGTATCTAACTATCTTTCTCCCTTTCTCTCTGTAAAAAAAAATCAGTAAAATATATTTTAAATAATAATAATAAATGTACCAGCACTTCTCTGCCCTGTCTCAGGACACCCTAAGCCCTGAACTTCCCATTATCTTTCCCTGCCTTTCAAGGCAGTACCTACAGCTGACTAGGAAAAAGCAGTGAAAGAGCAACCAGGTCTGTAGCACCTTCTTGCCTGGACTTGACTACCCCAGGAGCAGAGGGCCCAGGAAACTCCAAACACTTCTCCACAGAAAATAGCTCGAGTTGAAACTTGTGTCCACATGGTCCACCGACAGATTTAGAACTCAAATTATAGCCTCCGCAGGAGTCTTCACAAAGAACTCAAATTAAGCAAGACCCAGATGGAAACGAACAGGAGAGAGACAGCCGTAAGTCAAACTGTAAAGTGAAGTGCAGTTATAGCAGAGTCAGAGTATAGAACTCGTTGAAATGCTAAACCAAACAGGAGTTCAGCCTATATTTCAAAACTCCACTTCAGGAACGTTCTCTCCACTTTTTTAGCCTGAAACTTGTGCATGGACACAAAGTAGTTGCAAGTTACTCAGGTTTCAAACTGAGTTCATTCCCGTCCTTTGGACCATCTCTCAATGCCAGCATTCATCTACTTGGGCTCCAGAGAGTTCTGAGTTTGGCAAAGCAGATAAAATTAGCTACTGGAGTGAACTTGGAATCTAGGGAGAGCCATTAAAAAAAAGTACACATGAGATTTGTAAAGCCACGTAAAAACTTCCTTTGGCCAGCCTGAAGTCATCTAAAACTTAGAGAAATTAAGTCAAAACCCCTGTCCCTTGCCTCTGTTCCACCCTTCCTAGATCTAAGGTGACCCATTTCCTGCTTCTTGCCTTGCCTTTTAAATCAGAGTGGCCCACAAAACTGAGGAGCCTCTCGAGATCAAGGGGTAAATCAAAGAACTAGGAAAAGAAAATGCAGCAGAAAGACATAAAGGAGCATTTTTTTTCTCCCCCCAACTCCCTATGCAAAGGGAGAACTAAGGCATGGGACAGGAAGTGGATCAGTCCCACAATTTGACAGTGTGATAAAGGACACTGTTCCAGCCCTGTCCCTCTTGCCTCTATACTGGCCTGACACCATGGCTCAAAAACAGAGTAACCAAGGTGGTCATCTGGAAACATAGCCTGCTCCCCCCAAATATAGCAGGTCCTAAGGGACAAGACAACAGTGATGTGTGTTTTTATTTGTGTGTTTTTTTTTTTAATCTCTGTCTCTCAATTTCTCTTCCAGCCAAAATCTCTGTGGTCTCTGGAACCTACGGTAAAAGTTCAGAGAAGACCACCCAAACTGGAAAGAAAGAGTACTGAAAGGAAGGCACATTTCTCCTTCCAGAATGGAGGTAACTGGGTGCCACAAAGATAAATAAGAGAATCTTAAAGTTCCAAGAAGAAATGAGGAGACAGTTTATCCCTTAAAGAATCAGGAGGGGGAAAACAAATCTAAAATAAATAAACAAAAAACTTTTTTTAAAAAGAGAGAATCATGAGCGAAACCTCAGGCAAGTGGGAGGGGAACCCCTCTGAATCCAAGAGGACCCCCTCAGTGAAGTGAAATTTACCATGTCTCTCATCAGAAGAAAAGAATCTTAGAAAAGTGGAGACACACTTCAGAGATGTGTGGAGCCCATAGGAATAAGACATATCATCTTAGGGGGAGCACCTCTGGAGAAGCAAGCCAGTGACCCCTCCAAACATTATAAGATGCATAGATTAGTAGGAAACCCAAAAGAAATGGCAAATAATTTTTGAAAAGTTAGTAATTTTTTTTTTTTCAGAAAACTATGGATCCAATCAGGTGTACGGGTATTTCAGAGTAATAAAGGACCTCTTAGGAAAATGGAAACACTTATCAAAAAACAGAGTATCCTGCCCTGGTTAATGTGATTCAGTTGGTTAAAGTGACATCAGGATATACAAAGGTTGTGGGTTCAATCTCCCGTGAGGGCATATACAAGAAGCAACCAATGAATACATAAATAAATGGAACAACAAATCCATATTTCCTTCTCTCTATTTCCTCTCTCTAAAATTAATGCAATAAAAAAAATAAGAAAAAAAAAGCAGGATTACCATCAAAAGTGATGATAGCTCAGAAAAGTATGCTGAAACCGGTTTGGCTCAGTGGATAAAGCATCAGCCTGCAGACTGAAAGGTCCCAGGTTCGATTCCGGTCAAGGGCATGTACCTTGGTTGCAGGCACATCCCCAGTAGGGGCGTGCAGGAAGCAGCTGATCGATGTCTCTCTCATCGATGTTTCTAACTCTTTATCCCTCTCCCTCTCTGTAAAAAAACAATAAAATATATATATATTTTTAAAAAGTGGTGATAGCTCAGAAAAGTAGAAAACACCTTCAAGAAGGATTCTGACAGAAGCAGGAACACTTCAGATTAGTTCAGGGATGCTTGATAGAAGAAGGAGGTCACCCAAACAAGTGGGGACAGAAAAAAGCAACTCAGAAAAGTAGAAAGAAAAGTGGACCTACAAAAAGTGGGAGACAACATAGAAAAGTGCACAACAGCCTAAGGGCCTGGCTCAGTGGGTGACTGCCGACCTATGAACCAGGAGGTCATGGGTTCAATTCAAATGTAAGGGCATATGCCCAGTTTATTGGCTTGATCACCAGTGTGGGACTACAAGAGGCAACCAGTCAATGACTCTCTCTCATCATTAATGTTTCTCTCTCTCTCTCTTCCTCTCCCTTTATCTCTGAAATCAATACAAATATGTTAAAAGAAAAAGTGGGACAACAGCTCAGAGAAGCTGAGATGTCCTCACAAAATTAGGGAGGGAGAATCCATGGAGAAACCAGGTGTTCTCAGAGAAGTGGGGATCCCCCAGAGAAGTGGAGGGATCCTAGAAGCAGGAGAGTCTCATGGGAGAAGCGGGATCCCTCAAGGAAGCAGAAGATCCCCAGGAAGGCAAGTAGTCCCAGAGAGGTGGGGAGCTGCCCTCAGAGAGGCGAGGCCCCTCAGAAAAGTGAGAGAAGGGAGCTTCCCTCGGAAAAAGGAGTCTGTGGGGTCCCTCACAGAGGTGAGGTCCTCAGAGAAGGAGAATCCTTTGGAGGTTCCCTACAGAAGTGGGGGATTCCTTCACAGAAGCGAGTCCCCGCAGACAAGAAGGTCCACACACTGGAGGCGGTCCCCTCGCAGAAGCGGAAGCCCCAGAGAAGCCCGGGGCACCGGAAGCCGGGGACCCGCCACCAGCGGCGCTGGCCCCTCACTCACCGAAGTTGCTCGGCGTCCCCACAGGCGGCTACTAAGTCCCGGGCGGCTTCGGGCTGCGGAGTCGGGTCCAGACCGCTCGGGTCCCGCAGCGGAAGCTCCCTCAGGTGGGTCCGCGGTGGCAGCAGCGACAGGACGACGGACGGAGGACCGACCGACTGCGCGGGCGACGCGAGGCGCGCTCGGGCGGCTGGGGTGCGCGTGCGCGCGCCGGGGCGCTGACCCCGGGCGGGAGGAGCCGCCGCGCCGCGCCGCGCTCGGAGCTGCGGCTCGGTCTCGCCGCTCTCTCTCACACTGAAATTGCCCGCTTCGCAGCCCGGCTTCCCCGGTTGCTAGGCAGATTTCGCCTCGCACACTTCCGGGTTGAGACGCGTCTAGCCGAGTGGCGGCGCCGCAGGCCAATGAGGTCCGGGCGGGGCTTCAGGGATCCGCGCCCCACGAGGGCGTGTCCAGCC
>PVJN01019208.1:0-37170 GCA_004026805.1 Lasiurus borealis | reverse complement strand
CTGGGAGAATTTGACTCATGTTTCCTCCAATGGCACTACATCTAATAAAAACCATATATCTTAAACTTTTATAGGAAAAACACTGACCCATTTTTGCTCATATGTGGAATCTAATGAACCAAATTAACCAACAAAAATCAGATTCAGAAGAGAGTGACAGTTGTCAGAGGGGAAGAGGGCTGGGGAGCTAGGTGAAAAAAAAAAAAAGAAAAAGCCCACCAGTGTAGTTTAGAAGTTGAGCATCAGCCAGAAATTAGGAGGTCTCCAGTATTATACCTGGTTAAGGCAATGCCCAGGTTGCAGGCTCAATCCCCCAGTAGGGGGCATGCAGGAAGTAGCCAATCAATGATCTTCCTCTCTCCCCAAAATCAATAAAAATATTTAAAAACAAAATTCATAGACACAGATAATACTATGTTGATTACCAGAAGGGACGGGGCATGGGTAAAAGTAGAAGGTAAAAGGGGATAAATGGTGATGGGAGGAGAGTTAACTTAGGGTGGTAAACACATAATACAATATACAGACGATGTATTATAGGATTGTACAACTGACATAGGTATAATTTTATTAACAAATGTCATCTCAATACATTCAATTAAAATAAATAGGTAGATAGATAGATAGATAGATAGATAGATAGATAGATAAATACTTCATAATACAGACAATATTTCATCTTCTTTGGCTTTGTTATTTTATGTTGTCTCAACTGAGTCAGAGTTCAGGTAGAGAAGATGAGTGGTATTTTAAAAAATAGTGAGGATGCTTGATTGACCCGAGCTAGATCAATAGGATTATATTTCCTGGGATTTTGAGTCTTTACAAACAGAGGGACCAAATTTGGTTAGAGCAGGGTTATCTGTAAATTGTGCCCTGGAGCTAAAGATGGAAAAATTACCAGAAAAAAAGGGAAATCATGTATAAAATATTGCTATTAGTTCATGAATAAGTTAGCTACATCACAATAAAGGTTTGGTAGTCCAAAGTATGCTTGTGATAAGAAAATCATGTTGTTTATAAAAGTGAATAAGAGGTGATTAAACACTTGGGAGGGGGAGCAAACACACACACACACACACACACACACACACACACACACAGTCCTGGGTAGGGAAAATAACTTTTTCTAAACATAAATTTAAACCTTCAAAAAACATTATAGACACATTTATTTGTAGTTTAAAAAAAATAGTAAGAAGTTACTTTTAAATAACCATTCTATCAGGGAAGAAAATTGTATCCTGAGGGGAAATTGAAATTATTAACAAAGATTTTGACTCAGAGAAAATGGTGTGGATCTATACTCATGTTTCAGTCTAAGAAGGGAAAAAAAAATCCAGATGCCTTGCTTATTAAGGTAGTTATGCATTTCACTGCAGGTTGTAAAGTAGTAGAATATGCACAAGGGGCTCATAAACATATTTTAGAGTGAGGGAATATCATTTACACCATTTTTATATTGTCAATATCACCCCAGAGTTTAAGGTTAAGTTTAAACTACTATAAATCTACAGTTTGCCCACGTTCGTAAAATTTCACTTTTTGTTGAATGAGACTCACATCAATGAATATATGATTAAGGAATAAGCCTAATAAGATAATACTTTTATTGCACACAGATTTATTAAAATCTTGGACATATATAGCACAGCAACATATTATAAAGCTAGTTTGTGGTTTACAGTGAAGTTCATTGAGTAGATATTAAATTTGTTTTTTGTTGGAATGAAATTTTGATACAGTATTTTTTATTTTTTTTTCTTTGCAGCCTGAACACAGATGCCAGAACTCCAACTAATCATAGGCGCTAATAGGATGCTGTAGCAGTTACTTGCTTATCTAGTGTAATTCTTTAGAATTCATACTCAAATTCTTAAAATATGGAACCGCCAATTACTGTTTCTTCATTATCAGTAAATAGAACTTTGCACGTACAGGAAAAAATGTACTAGAGAATGGGCTTTACACATTTTTAGCAGATAATCATGATGATTAATTATGATATTTTACACTTCTATAATCCTTTTCTTCCATGGAATTCATAGTGCTTAAAAAAGATTATCATGTAAATCCACACAATATCTTAGTGGGTAAGACAGTGAAATAATTTTTAAGACATAGAAAATGCTATTTCTAAATGACATGGCAGAAACGAAAATGTAGATATAACCACTTCAAGCTCTGATTACTATGAAATAGCATTATATTTGGCTGACCTGGAATTTAACAGGAATTGTGTGAGGAGGTAATTCATTTGTGCAAATGATCAATATATGTTATGACTGCTTTAGCGCTCATCTTTCTAAAAGCTACATATTGCTTGTAGTGCTCTCTAAGGGAATATAGAGAGCTCTAGTTTGTAGTTATTACCATGCCTAGTTTTTCCTTTAATCTGTTGATGGTGGAGCAACCCAACCAATCCCTTTTTACTAGCACATTCCTAATCTGTAAAGAAGGCAATGATATAACCACATACCCCAGCTACTAAAAATACCCCTTTAGTTCTTTTCTGATCTCATCCCATATTCAATTCTGCTTCATCTGTATTAAGCTATCATCAAGCAAACAGCTGAAAAATATATAGGCATAAGAAAGGAGAAAGGCAAATATGATGAGTCAGTCCCATTATAGATATTTTCCATTTTTCACCCTCTGCTCTACACATGGCAAGATGCCTAAAATGTTCCAGTGATTAGAACCAAATGAGTTGTTTGGCTTGAATTATCCAGGAAATGGCCTCACATATTTTTTAAGTGTTTACTTAATGGAGACTTGGACAAAGTCTGGTTGCTAATACCTGTTCTCATTATTTTTATGCTTCCTAAGAATCTAATAGAATAGTATTACAATGTGTTAAATGTTACTCTAGTGATCAAAAAGATTTAATGCCCCTCCTAAAGTTCCCTCCTTACACAGGCAAAATTTAATCCAGTGTTATTTTTACATCTGCCTGAGAATGAAGTTGTTGTAACAGAAGCACCACTTATCTTACATAAAAGGGCAACAATAGTCAGTTCTCTGTAGCACTGCATACAGTTTCTGCTGAGATGGCCACTTACCCTACACACTTCTAAATATTACATTAATTTGTATCAATATGATATTCCAATTATTCCATCATCTGAAGGAATTTCTTCTATGGCACAGGCATTTGAAGCCAAAAGATCTACTTGTGTAGAATAGGTGGGCTGTTTTAACTGAAATCAGTGTAATAGTGCAAATTAGAAATAAGCCAGGAAGGACTGAGGCAAATAATTTTTTAATTTATTTTTGTTAATTATTAATACCAAATATCTGAACTGAGTAACACAGATGTATGTTTAAAAATATAACATCCATAAATGTCTCATTATTTGATAAGCAAGCAACATATATTGAACTATAGGGGAAACTGAACAGAATTTTCAAATTAACTAAGTCACTTAAAAACAAACTAGTGTCTTTTTATAAATAGATATGTCTAATTGACTTTGGTTGAACTATAACAAATACTCATGTGTTTTCTTCTGGCCTTTATGACACCTGATTTTAGCGTTTTCCTTTTCATTAGCTTCAGATATATACCACAGAAGGCAAGTCTCACACTTATTTAAATTTTGTACTGTCAGATGTGGCCCTTTGGAGATAGCTCAACTGATCAGCAGGGGCTCATTTCCTGTGTCATGGGATTTCCCTATGTCAGGCAGTACTGTGCTAAGGGAAGAAATGATTGGCCTTTCATTTTTACTTTTACAATGATCACATTTATGTGTATCAAATTTTCCCTTTTACTTATCTAATAAATTTTAAAGTAATTAACCATCAGTTCTCCACAAATATCAGTGTGTGTCACTCCTTATAAGTTCCCATCCTCCCTAACATTCCTCCAGAGAGGCTTTGTTCCTTGCTCCTCCTGATCTTTAATCTTGTTTACATGGAAAATGCATATTAGATCATCTCTGTTTAGAGCTCAAGTACAAACCCCCTTAAAAACATTAAACATTTAACTACTAATTAGCTGTTTTCTATTCCTAATGAAATGAGCATGCTGGGTTTGGATTGATATTCAGCTATAGCTCTCCTCTGTTTATGTTTCCAGATGTTTTTGTTATATCTAGGAGTTTATTTTGACAGCTAGTACTAAATGATAAATCACTCATATTATAGCTGAAATGCATTTTGAAATTGAAATGTAGTAAGTTTAGAGATTGCTCCAAGATTCAGTGTCAGTTAGCAGGTCAATATGGCTCCTCCTCATGATTATTCTGCTTTGGTATAGGTAAAACAATAACAGAATCTGTGTCAACATTATACAGCATGCTACATAAAAGCCTATTTTGCGACTATTCTATAAGTTAAGAGAAAAAGTATTGTTACTATGAAATCTCAATTTAATTGTATTCTGGGTAGAAAAATTCATTCATATTAATACTGTCTTCCTTTTGCTGGCCTAGTTTTTCTTTGGATTTTTGAGCTGCTGTGGAAAGAGTTCCTGATAAGCCTCATGAACTGGCACATTTAATGAAGGATGTGGATAGAAATGTTTGTCCTTTTTTATGAGAAGTATAATTAAAAATAAAAAGGAGAGATATTTTAAGAAATTTCATTTTTCTAAAGGACAAATGATTATTGCTTTTTGACCTTTGTTCAATATTTATGTACCTTTTTTAACAGGATATATTTTTGTTTTTATATTGCTTTCAATTTGTAATGGTCACAATTTTCATGCTATGATTTAAGCTTTAGCTACATTGTATACCTTTCAATCATGGTAAAATGATGGTCTGCCATTTGATGTTGAAGAACTTTCCTTTGACATTTAGGCTTTATATGCAGAAGATGAGGTAGACTAGAAAACTGAGCAAGTAACCAGTGAATTTTATCAGAATGATTATTCACAAATGCCACACAGGTGTCTGAACATTCTCTGGCTATGGCTGATGACTAGACAGTTTCCAAAACTTCAAATTTTGTTTTCTTCTCGTCACTGGAAAAGTTCAAATGAATTCCATATGCTCTTTGTCTGGTTGCCCTCTAATAAAGTCTGACCCTCCAGGCCATCTGACTAACATTCCTTTATTCTTCTACTAGAGGCCCGGTGCACAAAATCCGTGCATGGAGGGGGGGTCGTGTCTCTCAGCCCAGCCTGCACCCTATCCAATCGGGAACCCCTTGAGGGATGTCCGACTGCCCGATCCTGGGATCGGGCCTAAAAGGCAGTCGGACATCCCTCTCACAATTCTGATTGCCCTTAACCCCTTCTGCCTTCCAGATTGCCCGTAACACTTCTGCCTGCCAGCCTGATCACCGTCTAACCACTTCTTTGCCAGCCTGATTAATGCCTAACTGCACCCCTGCCAGCCTGATTGCCCCTAACTGTCCTCTCCTGCCAGCCTGGTCACCCCTAACTGCCCTCCCCTGCAGGCTTGATTGCCCCCAACTGGTCTCCCTTGCAGGCCTGGCTCCTCCCATCTGCCCTATCCTGCTGGCCATCTTGTGTCAGCTATCTTGTGTCCACATGGGGGCAGCCATCTTTGACCACATGGGGGCAGCCATTTGTGTGTTAGAATGATGGTCAATTTGCATATTACTCTTTTATTAGATAGGATTCCTTACCACTTCTTTATTTTTTGGCTCAGTAGTACTTCCACAGAATTCCCCTGGCACACCATAATACCTTCTACACAAAAGAATAACTATTTTAAAGATATTATACCAATGCTTAAAATGTTATATTTTCCTCCTGACAATGCTAAGTTTTTACAAGATTCAACTAATATTTTAGAGCAGACATATCAGGTCAACAATGATAATGCAAATCTCCTTTATAGGTGAAGATGATACATTTAACCCGCAAACATAGACTTTTGGTGTGTCTTAAGCATGGGTGATGGATTTGTACTGATCATCACACTTTCTGTCTGTTTTTTTTCTTTTGTGACCAGTTTTTATGAGGTTGTTGGCTAGGAACTTAGGCCATAACCCATGACTATGGAAGACAGCAAGGTTAGACAAAAAAGGGTTGATTCATTTTTTAAAAAATTTTCCAATTATAGTTTTACCCACACCATCAAATATTTCTAGCTCTAGAATGGTATGCATTCTTTTGATTACCAACATTTAAATAGATACTGGTTTGACCAAACACTGATTAAAATAATAATCAGGACTATTCTCCCTTCATGCAGTATGCATATGCATGCACAGTTTTCAGGGTTAACCTGGGGAGAGGAAATTTTAAATGTATAAATCAGTCATTACCTTACATCATGAGTGGATACTCCTTTCTCTCTGTTTTGGTAAAGCCTAGGGATCTCAAATATACCATTATGCACAAAAGCCAAAGTAATGTAGAGGCAATACAGTTTATGAAAAGACCTATCAGTCTTCTATGTCTCCAGTGCTATAGAATGAAGAGAAGCTGTATCATGAAACTTGAGGCATCTTTGAAAACTGGCATGTTGACATGTAGAAATGTTAAGCAATTTAAAATTTCACCAATAATAAACCAAGCCAGTTACATCAGATCATTTAGGTTTCTAAAGGTAGAAATTGTGTTTTTAAACACATATCAGAATTATTCCTCAGAAGAACTAACTTGTTTTCTTTCTTTTTTTTTTAAGGAGGTAACTGTTACTGTTTAGCAATGTCACAACTGTTTTATTCAGCCTGAAAGGTCCTCGCTGGCTTTACATTAATGAAGATGCTTGTGATTACAGTTTATCTTTGGAACTCCACAACATGGAGTTATTTCAGTTATGTTTATCAGCAAAACTTTGTTTACTAAAACAGCTATTCATTCTAAATTGATTTATAAAAAATGAATATGTGTGCATTTTAAAAGTAATGATGTCAACTTGTCCTCACATTAGATTGACCAGTTTAAGAATATGCGCTAAATTCTCATGGGTTAAGTAACCTGACTATATTTGATGCTTTTCTATGTTCACTTCAACTTGGCCTTTTGTCTTTAAAAGAAAAAAAAATGTGGTATTGTGTTAGACTAGAAATTTATATGTATGTTTCTCTGTTCTATGATATATTAAGTTAGAGTACAACTTCTTTGTTTAAAAAATGTACTTGCTAAACTTCAGCATAAATAAAAGCATTTTGACTTTCTCAATTGTCATTGAGTTTTTATTTTCAAGTTTCCAACTGCAGTCATTGAAGAAGAGACATAGAACAAATCAAAATATAGGAACTAGGAAAGCATTTGGAAAGCTTCCACTGATTTGATTATTTTCAAACAAAAATGAACTTACATCTTATTTTCAGTTCACCTGTTTAAATAAGCCAATAGTATTGTCCTCAATTGTTCTGTTGAATCACACTAGATTTCATATTTCTGGCTGTATAGTTAGTGATCCTGCTTTTAGGAGGAAGGGTTGTACATGGAATCAGGAAAAACGTGGTGAATCAAGACTGAAAACTCTTCTGAATACGTTTTTTACTAAAATGATTTTTCTCGAACCAACTTCAGTGGAAAAATAAATAAATAAATAAATAAATAAATAAATAAATAAATAAATAAAAACAGGAAAGATCATATATCTTCTCTGACCCAAAGAAATTCCAGGTCTCCTTATATATCAAAATTATCCATTATACCTAATGAAAAAATCAAGGCTAGATATTTTTTAAATGCCTAATGTCATAGTCCTGCCTTATAATTTACCTAATCTATCTATACCACTTCTTTGGTTCATTTCCACTAAAATTCTGAAGCCCACCCAGATTCTGGTTCACCAAGGAGCCTCTCAGTTTTTCCTACACAGTAGCATTTCCACTTCTCACCTTGTCTTCTAAAAGATACTAGTATATTCTATCTCACAGTGCTTCTAGCTGGTCAGGCAAAAACTTTGAATCTTCTAGTTTGGAACTATGTTGCTGAATTCCACAGATGTATCCCACACAATCTCTTCTTTTTTCACCATGCTATTTTATTGAAATTTTAAGAGTCCTGAGAAGATTACAAACTATTATTGTTGGCTAACCAAGCCTGCTCTTGTAGTATGCCCTCCACAACCTTAGCACAATAAGCAGGGTACCAAATAGTCAAGCATATGATAAGTAAGCTTACATTATTGAATGCTTAATGTAATAACCAGAGGAAGTCTGTGTCATTAGTTTCCCAGTTCTCAGGGATCCAGGTACCCAATACTGTCTGTGGGGTAGTCTCATCCGGTAGTAGTTATCCACGCTAATTAACATTTATGGGGATGATTTGATTCTAGGTCAAATGATGGCTAGTACTTTTTAGACATTGAAGCAACTAGGTTTTGGAGCCCAGTTCATTGGCCCATCTAGAGAAACAATAAGGAAAATATTGGGAGTGAAGCCCACTCTGCACTACCATGTTTCCTGCTATAGGATTGCTTGCCATTTCAATGCAATACTTGGACCACACTTCCACATCCTCCTCCTCACCACTTCCTTCTTCCTCCAACATAATAATAAATAATCTTAGCCTTAAGAAAATAGTCTGGGTAGGATAGAAATATATTCATTTCAAGGCAGTGGTTTCAGTTCTTTCTCAGGTATAAACCTTCTTCTAGAGTAGGGAGGACCAATGTTACACCATTTCCCTTGCATTCTCTTTAGGGAACATATTTTATATTCATCCTGCAATTGTGGCTAGATCAGCCTCATGCAGATTTCAGGAACTCTAATATTAAGTCCACTGTTTATGAGGTAATGGGGGAAGACAACCACTCCCACCTTCAGACATGCTCATATTATCTTCATCTATAATTACAACTGTAGTTTAAGAAAGTCTTCCCATACCAAATGAAACCACCTAACCATTTTGGGGATTCAATTATCGCTATTTTCAACTACTATATACATCCCAAGGGATTTGGCAATAAAGACCTCACTCTCCCAACAAACTTCCAATTGTGCCTTCTTACTCAGGGAAAAGTGTCTCTGTGGATGGTATTCCAAAAATAACTTGGAATTGAATTTTAGATTAGGGAGTGAGGGGGAGGATCTATGAAGACCATCAGTAGTCTTATATCTGAAAGGTTGGCACACAATTACTATTCTAATGATTAGAATGACAAGGAGCTACTTCTTTTGCTAGATAGCTCTCAATATTGCAAAGATCAGAATTGATATTGAACCACCAAAGTTTTGCCACCTCAACATGAAATTGATGGAGGAAAACCCCAAATCACACACACCTAAGCAGCTCCTTATTCAAAATGATAACAATCTTTCATATGTCACAGGTAATGTAAAATGAATCAGCAGAGTTGTATGCCTATTAGCACTCATATGCATACATGTGTCATGAACACAGTATATACACAAAAATACATCTGCTTTTATTTATTTATGAATTGCTGAATCAAATCTGAACATTTAAAAAATTCACTTGAATTATTTAATGATTTAAATAATAAGTACTCTTTATCAACCTCATCCTGGCCATATAATAGTTTGCCTTTTTTTATACCTTATCTGAGTTGCATTTCAATCCTTCTCTAAAATTTATAGTTTTAAACTAAAAGGTAGAAGAACTGAGAATACAGACCTGGGACCCTGTTTTAGGTCCTGATACATTAGAAGTAAGCGAGGCAGAAATTCCAGTAAGGCAAATGTGCTGATTTACAATGGTAATGTTGCCTAAGTTATCAAGCATATTTATTAAAATCTTTGTAATTTCTCTATGTTCAACAACTTCCCTCACTTAATTGAATCAGAAAGTGTAGTGACCAGTATGCACTACAATAAGCACAAATGCAGTTGAAGCTAACTAATAAATATTTTAGGCCATGGCATGATAGTTCATTATGTTATGATTGAGAAAATATTTCTTCACCTTTGGATGACTTATTTAAAAACCAAGTTCAATCCATAATACTTTGGGTAAAATTTATTCTAAAAAATATTATAGACATTGGCTCTTGGACTGACATGTCATTTGAAGTAAATAGGATGTGAAGATTTTTAAAATTCCAGAGCAACAGAAACATACCAAAAAAACAAATCTATCTTAATTAGTCAAAGAGTACAATTCAATATGTAAAACTGAAAATAATTATTTATATACCAATAAATTTCCAGTGCTGTTGAAGCAACAGGGTTTAGGATACAAACAATTAGAAGTCACTGTAAATATTAAATAATTAAATCCAAATATGTATGGTTCATAGGGTAAAAGACAAAGAATATGTTATATGTACGAATAATGGGTCAACATTACTTAACTTGACTAGTACTCTAGAGAACAAGTAGGACTTAGGACTAAAAAGTGAAGATAAGAGATCAGCACTAGCTAACATAATAAGAGTAAGGGTGTACTGTCCTTGGAACAGTAAAGAAAACCCTGTAAGGAAGCAAACATTATTGTCCTGATATAATGGGAGGTAAGATTTGATAACTTAAGGTTAGAATAAGTTATAGGGAAGTTTGAATAAAAAGCAATGAGAGTATAACAGGAACCTACCATCCAATATTTCTACATCTAAGAGATCAATCAAAGAGCAGTGGGATACGGACAGAGACATGTCCTACAGCAGTGGTCGGCAAACTGCAGCTCACAAGCCACATGCAGCTCTTTGGCTCCTTGAGCATGGCTCTTCCACAAAATACAATGGCCTGGTCGAGTCTATTTTGAAGAAGTGGCATTAGAAGAAGTTTAAGTTTAAAAAATTTGGCTCTCAAAATAAATTTCAATTGTTGCACTGTTGATATTTGGCTCTGTTGACTAATGAGTTTGCCAACCATTGTGACCTACAGAAACACTTTCCTATTTTGCTCTACATATTTCTAATTTAAAAGCAGTATTTCTTGTAAATAGGAAATATGCTTGCTATTAATTTTCAGAAACATGTTTAAAACATTAACTATGAAAATGAGAGTTTTTCTCTAGGTCAATTAAAAGGAAGAACTTGTTCTTAGCAAAGTTTAATATTTGGATTTAAGCTTCAAAAAACAACAACATAATCATAAACCATAAACTGAGTTTTATTTGAAACAAAGTATTTTATCTGATGACGCAGTTAACCTAATTCTTTCACATTTACCAATAGTGGCAACCCTTGAAATCTAAATAGCTTGACACAGAAACATCTTCTATGCATATATCATGGTTCCAAATTTATCTCACCTCTCTTTCTAACATCCAAGGTTTCATTCTTTTTGCTACTTTTATTTATTTTTACTTTTCTTTTATTCTTTTTCATTTATTTGTATTGAACTTATTGGGGTGACATTGATTAGTAAAACCATACAGATTTCAAGTGCACAACTCAAGAAAACATCATCTGCATACTTCTTCATGCACCTGTCACCCAAAAGCAGTCTCTTTCCAGCTCCATTTGCCCACTTCCATCTACCCCATTCCCCTTTCCCTCTAGCTATGATTTCACTGTGTCTATATGAAATATATATATATACACACACAATAGAGACTTGATGCAAGAAATTCATGCAAGTGTAGGCCTTCCTTCCCCCTTCTACTGATACTTGCTTTCTTCTGGCACCTGGGACCCGGGCTTCCTTCGAAGACCGGCTTTATCTGGAAGGTCATCTGGAAGGACATCCAGTCTAATTAGCATATTACACTTTTATTACTATAGATGTGTGTGTGTGTAATTAATCCCTTTCACCTTCTTTCATCCAGTTCCACAACACCCTTGTTCTCTGATAGTTGTTGGTCTGCTCTATGTATATATGAATCTATTTATAATGTGTTAGTTTGCTTTGTTCATTAATTCAACATATAAGTGAAATCTTATGGTACTTGTCTTTCTCTGACTGGATTATTTCACTTACTATCATAATACTCTCCAGGTATTATGGTAAGTGAAATAAGTAATATTTCCTTCTTATTATGGCCATGTAGTATCCACTGTATAAATGTACTTCAGCTTTTTTTATCCACTAATCTCCTGATGGGAACTTGGGCTGTTTCCAGATCTTGACTATTGTAAACAACACTGCAATGAACATAGAGATGCATACATTCTTTCAGCTAAGTGTTTCAGGTTTCTTTGGTTATATTCCCAGAAATGGGATCTCTGTATCATAAGAAAGTTCCATTTTTAGTTTTTGAGGAAACTCTATACTGTTTTTCACAGTAGCAGCACTAGTCTCCAGTCCCACCAACAATATATGAGGGTTCCCATTTCTCCATATCCTCGCCATCACTTGTTTGTTGATTTATTGATGATAGCCATTCTGGCAGATATGAGGTGATATCTCAGTGTGCATTTCATTTGAATCTCTCTGAGGGTTAATGATATTGAGCTATTTTTCATATGTCTATTGGCTATCTATATATCCTCTTTGGAAAAGTGCCTATTCAGGTTATTTGCCCTTTAAAAAAAAATGGGTTGCTTGTATTCCTAGTGTTGAGTTGAATAAGGTATTTATATACATTTTGGAAATTATCCCCTTATCAGATATATTATTGGAAAATATATTTCCCATTCAGTGTGTTTAATTTTATTGATTTTTTCTTTTGCTGTGCAAAAGATTTTAGTTTGGGCCAGCCAGCATGGCTCAGTGATTGAGCATTGACCTATGAACCAGAAGGTCATGGTTTGATTCCTGGTTAGGGCACATGCCCAGGTTGCAGGGTTAACACCCAAAGTGGGGCATGAAGAAGGCAGTTGATCAATGATCCTCTCTCATTATTGGTGTTTTTGTCTCTCTTATCCCTTTCTCTCTGAAATCAATAAAAACATATTTTAAAAAAAGTTTGTTAGTGTGATATTCCATTTGTTTATTTTGTTCTTTGTTTCCCTTGCCCATCCTATATAAAAAAAGCCTAATATGTAAATTGTCCCCTCAACTGGAAGTCCTGTTGGGATTTCAACCATGACATGGAACATAGCAGATATTGGCGATGCCGTGCTGGCAGCAGGTGATGGTGGAGGTACTGCAAGTCCTGATGGGCTCCAATGAGAGCAGGACCAGGTCAGGATGGTTGAGCAGGTAAGTGGATGGTGCCAGGCAGGCAAGGGCAGGTGTGAGCCACTGGTCCCTGAGTGGAGACCTGATTGCCCCACTGATCCGATCCTACGGCCACCAGCAACGGTGGCACCACTTGGCTCCCTCAGTGCCTGGGAGCCAGACTGCAGCAGGGCAATTGGCAATTGGCTGGGTGACTGGGCCCCCATAGGCAGCAACCAGCACAGGCAGCAGGGCCTCCTCCCTGTTCCCTCAGCACCTGGGAGCCAGGGCAGCAATGGGGGCAATAGTCACTGGCGGTGACAGCCGGAGTGGTGGGTGGCAGCTGGTGGGGCCAGGCTCCCAGGCATGAGGAAGAAAGCGCAAATAGCAATATTAAATTATTTCTTCTAATTATTTTCCTTTCAATGTGCATGAATCTGTGCACTGGGCCACTAGTGGCTATATATTGGCAAAAAATATTACTTTGAGAGATGTTTGAGATTTTTCTGCCTATATTTTCCTCTAGGATTTTTTATGGTTTCTCAATGTACATTTAGGTCTTACCCTTTTGAGTTTATTCATGTGTTATGGTGTAAGTTCATGTTCAAGTTTCATTTTGGGAGGCATATATCTGTCTAATTTTACAAACAACATTTATTGAAGAGACTATCTTTATTCAGTTGCATATTCTTGTCTCCTTTGCAAAAATATTAATTGACCATAAAGGCCTGGGTTTATTTTGGGGTCTCTGTTCTGTGCCATTTATCTGTTCTTACACCAGTACCAGGCTGTTTGATTATAATGGCTTTGTAGTATAGTTTGATATCAGGTAGCATGATATATCTAACTTTGTTCTTCTTTATCAAGCTTGCTGTGACTATGCAAGGTCTTTTGTGTTTCCATATAAATTTTTGTATATCTAGATCTGTGAAATATACCATTAGTATTTTAATAGGAATTGTGTTGAATCTACACAATGTTTTGCCTAGTATGGATATTTTAATGATGTTAATTCTTTCTATCCTTGAACTCAAAATATGCTTCCACTTATTTGTATATTCCTCAGTTACATTCTACAGTATTCTATAACTTTTTTGAGTACAGGTCTTACCACCTTGGTGTAATTTATTCCAAGGTCCAATTTTTTGTATGTGATTGTGGTAGTAAAAGGGATTGTTTTCTTATTTGCTCTTTCTTGTAATTAATTATTGATGTATAAAAATGCCAATGACCTATGAATATTAATTTTGTATACTGCTACATTACTAAATTCGATACATTTTTCAGTTCTTATATTTTTGGTGGATTCTTTTAGGGTGTTCTATGTGTAGTACCATGTCATCTGTGAGTAATGACAATTTTACTTCCGCTTTTCCAATTTGGATGTCTTTTATTTCTTCTTTTTTGTCAGATGGCTATGGCTAGAACTTTCAGTCTTATGTTGAACAAGAGTGATAAAAGCAGCCCTCACTGTCTTGCTCCTGATCTGAAAGAAAACAGTTTTAGTTTTTGCCTGTTGAGTATAATGTTGGCTATAGGATTGTCATACATGGCCTTTATAATGTGAAGGTATGATTTCTCTACCCACTTTGCTGAGAGTTTTTATCATAAACATGGGGATATATTTTATAAAACCTTTTCTACTTCTTTTGATATTATCATGTGACTTTTATCCTTCATTTTGTTTATATGATTTGTGACTATTGTACCAACCTTACATCTTCTGAATGAATCCCAGTTGATCACGGTATACGTTCCTTTTAATGTACTGTTGGATTAGCTTTGCTAATATTTTGTTGTGGAATTTAACATAGATATTCATCAGAGATATTACCTTATTATATTTTTATTGTGATGTCTTCATCTGATTGTATAATTAGGATAATGCTAGATTCATAACATGAGCTGAAGAGTCTCCTCTCTTCTTAGATTTTTTTGGAATAATTTGAGGAGGATATATATTAGTTCCTCTTTGACTGTTTGGTGAAAATTCACCTATGAAAACATCTGGTTCAGGAATTTTGCCGGCAATTTTTTGATTACTGCTTTGATTTCATTAGTTGGAGTTGGTCTATTCAGATTTTATGATTCTTTCTGATATAGTTTTGAAGATTGCATGTTTCTAGGAATTTATTCATCTTAACTAGGTTGTCCAATTTGTTGACATATAGTTCATATTATTTTCTTAAAATCCATTGTATTTCTGTGGTGTCAGCTGTTACTTCTCCTTTTTCATTTCTGATTTTATTTGTTCAAGTCTTTTCTCTTTTTTCCTTGATGAGTTAGATTAAAAGTTTTTCAATCTTATTTATCTTTCAAAGAATCAGGTCTTGGTTTCATTGATTTTTTGTATTGGTTTTCAGTTTCTATGCCATTTATTCTCACTATAATCTTTATTATAACCTTACCTCTACATGCTCTGGGTTTTGTTTATTGTTCTTTTTCTAGGTTTTTAAGGTGTATTATTATATTATTTACTTGAAAATTTTTTTCTTTTTGAGATAAGCCTGTAATGCTATGATTTTCCTCTCAAATCTTCTTTTCTGTGTAACATCAGTTTGGGTTTGTTATGTATTCATTTTTATTTTTCTACAGGTAGCTATTGATTTCCTTTTTTATTTCTTTGATCTGTTTGAGTGTTTTTCAATTGTTTTTATTGTAATTTCTAATTTCAAACCCTTGTGGTTATAAATATACTTGATATAATTTTAATTTTGAATTTATCAAGACTTATGTTCTAACATGCGATCTCTTAGAGAATGATTCATGTGCACTTTAAAAGAAAGTGATTTCTTCTTCTTTAGCATAAAATGTTTTATAAATATTTATTAAGTCTATCCATTCTAGTGTATCACTTAAGGCCACTGTTGCCTTATTGGTAATTTTTTCTAGACGACAGACTCGTTGAAAACAGTGGGGTGTTAGAATCCCCTACTATGACTATTGCTGTCGGTCTCTTCCATAATGTACAGAGGTTAGTTATATCCTCTTGTTTAATTGATCACTTTAGCATTATGGGATGTCCTTCCTTGTCTCTTATTATGGTCTTTGTTATTTTGTCTGATAAAATTATCTTTATCCCAGGTGTTATTTTTTCCATTTTCATTTGCATAGAGTATTTTTTCCATTCCATCACTTTCATTCTGTGTATATTTTGTTCTGAGGTGGGTTTCTTGTAGAAGCATATATATAGGTCATGCTTCCTTATCCATTCAGCTATCCTATGTCTTTTGATTGGAGCATTTAATTCATTTACATTTAAGGTTAGTATTGATAAGTCTATATTATTGCCACCTTATTATTTATACCATATTCCCCTCTTTCTAATTCTTAGGGGATTTTTCTTCTTAAAACAGAACCTTTAACATTTCTTGAAATATTTGTTTGTTGGTAATGAACTACTTGTATGTCTGGGAAGTTCTTTATTTCACTTTCAAGTTTAAATTATAGCTTTGCTGGATAGAGTAGTCTTGGTTGCAGGTCCTTGCTTTCCATCACTTTGAATATTTTGTGCCATATACAAAATATTCTGGCCTAAAATGTTGCTATCAAGAAGTCAGCCCAGCCAAAACCAGTTTGGCTCAGTGGATAGAGCATCGACCTGTGGACTGAAAGGTCCCAGGTTCGATTCTGGTCAAGGGCACGTATCTTGGTTTCAGGCATATGCCCAGCATGGGGTGTGCAGGATGCAGCTGATCAATGTCTCTCCCTCTTTCATTGATGTTTCTACTCTCTATCCCTCTCCCTTCCTCTCTATAAAAAAATCAATAAAATATATTTTAAAAAAGAAGTCAGCCTATAGCCTTATTGGAACACCCTTGTAAGTTACTATTTTTCTCTTGCTGCTATAAAGATTCTCTCTTTGTCTTTAACCTTTGCCATTTAAATTATGATGTCTTGATATAGACCTGTTTGGGTACAACCTGAATGTAAATCTCTGAGCTTCCTGAATCTGTGTGAATTTTTCTTTCACCAGATTAGGGAAATTTTCAGGCATTATTTCTTCAAACAGGTTTTGGATCTCTTGCTTACTCTCATTTCCTGGCACCCCTATAATGTGACTGTCATTTCACTTGTTATCCTAAAGGTCCCTTAAACTTTCCTCATTGTTTTATTCACTTTTCTTTTTGTTGCACTGCTTGGGAGCTAACTTTTATCTTGTCATCTAAATTTCTGATTAAAATCATCATCTAACTTGTTGATTCTTTCTAGTGTGTTCTTCATTTCAGATATTGTATTCTTCATTTCTGTGTTGCTTTTTATGATTTCTATGTCACTTTTAATGCTTACTATCTCTTTGTTTAATGTCTCACTAAGATTGTCCATCCTTTTTCTAAGGTCTTTTAATATCTTTATAACTATTGTTTTACACTCTGCATCTGGTAGCTTGGTTGCTTCCATTTCATTTAATTCTTTTTCTTGGGCTTTCTCTTTCTTTTTCATTTGGGACATCTTTCTTTGTCTTTCCATTTTATCTACCCTTTTTTGTTTGTCTCTGTGTATTAGATAAATCTGCTATAATTCCCAAGCTTGTTTTGAGGACTTTCTGTTGTAAGTGCATTGTGGGTCTCAGTGGCTCAGTCTTCTGATCATCTGAACTAGGTGCTCTAGGAATGTTTCTTTTGTGGATTATGTGCCAACTACGACTTGTAGTTGAAACTTAAATGGTGTTGGCCCATTTGAGGTTAGAGTTAACCTTCATGTTAGTTGTCTATAAGAACAGACTTTGTTCACAGTGAATGAGTCACTGTTCAGGGGATGTCACTCCACCCCCAAGATAGAGTTGTTTCCAGCAGTTTCTGGTTCCTACTTTGGTTCCCGTTTGGCTATACCATCTGTGGGGGTATTTGGGTCAAGTTCTGATGAGATTTGAATCCCACTACTGGCTATGTTCATTCTGGACCCACTTTGCTAGGGCTCTGCTTCAGGTCAATGTCAGATGTGTGTTATCAGCCTTGTTATACTGGTATGGAGCCTCCAGACTATTGACTGATTGTAGCTATGTCTACTGTGCCTGTGTGTGTGTGGGATGGGCCACACTGTGTACAGGAATCAGTTTCCTGCAGCTCTGATCAGCAGAGCAGATCAATAAAAGTCCAAGTCTCCCTGAGGTTATAATCCACCTTTTGGCTATTCCACCACCCCCTGCAGTTGTCTGGGCTTCCTCCATAGTTTTATGAAGGGATACTGTAGAGCAGGGTCCAAGCTACCCCTGTCCCACTAACCCTTCCTCTTGGATCAAGCTTGGTAGTATGGAGCAACCATGTCAAGAGGATGAAGCTAGAGGGTCCTGTGATTGGGAGAATCAAGGACATACTCTCAATGGAGTAAATGTGGCCCCTAGTCTAGAGCCATACCACCCTGTCTCTGTTAGATTTTCTTACTCTTGCTCCCCAAGGAGAAGTGCACCATTAATTCCATTTAGGTGCAGCCAGCTGTCTACACAGCAGGAACAAACTCAACAGGGTGGGACCACTGGGACTTGGGAAAACAAATTAAAAATATCTTCTATTGGAGGTGGCTCTATGTGATCTTATAGGAAGGCGGATGAACTCCATACCTCTCATCAGTTGCATAGACTCCCCACTTGAGCTCCACACTGGAGCTTCTGGGGAGTAAAAACTCTAGAAGTCCCAGCTCTGAGTAACATTCCCTCCTCCCATTGAGCTAATCTCAGCAAAGTGGGTCCACTGAGTCTTGGGAAAACAAATAAAGGCAGCCTTCTGTTGGAGGTGGTGTCAACTAATCCTGTGGGAGGGGGCAAGCTCTTCTGTCCTTTGCTCCACAACTGCACCACCAGAGAGCCATACATTCTCAGAAGATACCATCTCTCAGCGGGGTTCTCTCCCCCCTACATAAATGAACTGAGCAGGATGGGGCCACCTTTACTTTGAAAAACAGATCAGAAAGCCTTCTTTTAGGGGTGATTTTGGCTTCACTCTTCCCCTCAACTCTGTACCTGTACCTGCTTGAGCCCCAGGCCAAAGCCTCTGAGGGAGAAGTGCTCTGAAGGTCCCAGCTCTGAACAGTGTCCCTTGGCCCCCACTGAAATGAGCATAACAGAATGGGGTCAGCTGGACTTGGAAAAACATATCAAGGCAATCTTCTGTTGGGCCTGGTGCTGGCCTTCTGGCGGGGAGTGAGTTGTATGTCTTCCTTAGCTGTATGTCTTCCCTTAGCTCCACAGCCATGCCACAGGAGAGTCTGAGCAAGATGTACTTTGAAAGTCTAAGTTCTGAGCAGCATTCCCTTCTCCTTGCAGAACCAAACTCAGTCAGTGGGACTCTGGAAAACAGATTAATGGAGTCTTTTGTTTGGGGTGGTACCTGCTGAACTGGCATGAGAAGGACATTTTTGGGTCCCATTCCAAAACCATACTGTTCAATGACTGTCAGAGTGTCTGGCTATACTTTCTCCAGAAACAGAGATCACGACAAGTCCCTGCTGGGTGCAGCAAACAGTCCTTTCTGCTGAACTCAAGTTTGGCAGTCTAGTGGCACCAGTATTTGGAAGACTTGGTTGGTACATTCCACATATTGGTTTTGTAAGAGTAGGAGTGCCTGACACTGGGAGATTGTGCCCATGGGCGGTGTGGTATGTTAATTCAGGACAAGAAACTTAGTAGCCAACACTACATCTCTCTCTCTCTCTCTCTCTCTCTCTCTCTCTCTGGGGACACTCCACCCAGATCCTCTCTTTATGACATCCATATGCCCTGAATCACCTCCCTTATATGGGATCCTGCTGCAGACTTTTCCCAGCTAGGGTTCAGGAATCTAGAGAATGGCTGCACATAAATGAATAAAGACTAGACAAGAAATATAAATTTGGAAGGCATTTGGGGAAACAAGGTAGAAACTTAGCTCTAGTGACTAAGCTCCCCGAATCTCCAGACCCATGTTTTGTTTTGTTTTTTATTTACTAGGAAACACATTAGACCTTTAGGAAATCAAATATACATATCAAAGATAAAGTTTGATAAACAGGAAAAGATTATGTTAGGGGAAATGCCTACAGCTGTTCAGCAGCAAGTAATAATATGCAGATTTTCAGTCCTGCTGGTCCATCAGCCTTCCGATGAACATCTTGCATAATCATGACCTACTGGAATTTGCCTCCAGCAGGAGTGCTGGATAAGTTCCCTAGAACAATATCCTGTGCATTAGTCTCTTAAGAGAGTGTATGGGATTCTAGCAGACTCCCTCCTCTTCCTAGCAGAGTCCCCACTAATTTTTCTGCCAGATCCTATGCAAATTCCTCTTTCTGATTCTTGTGGTCTGGTTTGGGGTCATGGTATTGAGTTCAGACCTCACACATCTCAGGGGGATCTTTATTTTCTTTCTTTATTGATTAAGGTATTACATACGTGTCCTTATCCCCATTTAGGATTGCTGTTTCTTTGCTGATTTTTTGTTTAGAGGATTTATCCAGTGGTGTTAGTGAGGTGTTAAAGTCCCCTATTATGATTGTATTGCTGTTGACCTCTCTCTTGATATATTCCAGAAGTTGTTTTATGTATTTGGCTACCCCTGTATCAGGTGCATATATGTTTACCAGAGTTATAACCTCTTGTTGAATTATTCCCTTTAGTATTATGAATTGGCCATCCTTATATCTTGTTATGGCCTTTACTTAGATGTCTATTCTATCAGATATAAGTATTGCAACCCCAGCTTTTTTTCTCATTTCCATTTGCCTGACAATTTCTTCCATTCCTTCAATATTAGACTGTGTGAATCTTTTGTTCCAAAGTGGATCATTTGCAGACAGCAAATATATGGGTCAAATTTTCTTATCTATTCAGCCCTATGTCTTGATTGGTGTATTTAACACATTTATGTTTAATATTATTTAAAAAACTTGTTTGTTGCCATTTTTATACTTTATGTTTGTGTTCCTTCTTGCCTTTCTCTTTCTCCTTTTTATATTAGTCCTTTATCATTTCTTGCATTGCTGGGTTGGTGGTAATAAACTCTCTTAACCTTGTTGTTTGTGAAGCTCCTGATTCCACTTTCAATTTTGAATGATAGCTTTGCTGGCTATAGTATTCGTGAATTCAGTCCTTTGCTTTGCATCACTTTGTATAGTTCATTCCATTCCTTTCTGGCCTGGTGTGTTTCTGTTGATAAATCAGTTGATATTCTAATGGGAGATCCCCTATAGGTAACTTTCTGTCTCTCTGTGGCAGACTTTAAGATTCTTACTTTGTCATTGATATTTGCCAATTTAATTATGATGTGTCTTGGTATTGATTTTTTGGAGTTCATCTTGTTTCAGACTCTATGTGCTTCTTGGACTTATGTGTTTGTTTTTTCTTGCCAACATCAGACAAGTTTTTTTGTCATTTCTTTGAATAGGTTTTCTATTCCTTGCCCCACTTTCCTCTCCTTCTGGTATTCCTATTATGCATGTAGTTTCATTTCCAAAGCTCCCTTAGGCTCTCCTCCTGCTTTTTAAGTTTTCTTCCCAGCTGCTGCTGTGTTTTTATTTCCTACCTTGTCTTCTAATTCGCTGATGCAGTCCTCAGCCTCCTGTAGTCTACTGTTCAAGCCTTTCATGTGTTCTTTATTGCAGCTATATATTCATTTCCTCTTGGTTTCTTTTCTGGTTGGTGACATTCTCATTCAGCTCCTTATAATTCTCATTGAGTTGTGTGTATTTGTCATCCAGACATTTGAGCATTCTTATAACCATTGCTCTGAATTCTTTCTCTGACATTCAGGGGTTCATTTGCAGCTAATTTGTAACTGGGTACAGAGGCACACCCTATCCACAACTGTGCCCTTCTTACCAGTCTCTCTTTAGCTACTTCTATAAATTCTTAGATATAATACTCCTGTTCAGCTGACCATCAGTTTGATCATTCAAGTTGGTTGCTCTATAATTTACCTGTATATCTAGTTTGGCTCTGGGAATAGCTGTGTGAAAGCTTCAACCTACTCCACAGCTATCTTGGATATCCCCTTTTGCTACTTTTAGATGTAGATTGTTCTACCATCTGAGAAGATAAGTTGCCACTGAACCCTGTCCCACCCCTTACCAATTCTATTCTACTCTAAAGGTTACCCCAAGTCAAAGCCTCTAAGACCTTTATAGGCCCATAAAATTTTCTGCTGCCAGCACTCAGTAGGCCGAAAAAGAGGATAAATACTTCAATACCCTACTAATAAGAAAACTGATTGCTTTATATTTTGGGTCTAATATGGAACTCAAAATAGGTTTAATTTTTTTTCCTACTGGAAAGATTGTTAGATAGGTAGCTGAAGGTTTTCTTTATATTTTTTCTTTATTGATTAAGGTATTACATATGTGTCATTAACTCCCATTGCCCCCCACTCCCCTGCTCATGCCCTCACCCCTTTGATGTCTGTGTCCATTAGTTATGCTTATATGCAAGCATACAAGTCCTTTGGTTGATCTTTGCCCCTTACCCCCAACCTCCCCTACCTTCCTCTGAGGTTTGAGCATCTGATCCATGCTTCTCTGTCTCTGGATTTGTTTTTGTTAATCAGTTTATGTTGTTCATTATAATCCACAAATTAGTGACGTCATGTGATATTTATCTTTCTCTAACTGACTTATTTCACTTAGCATAATGCTCTCCAGTTCCATCTATGCTCTTGCAAATGGTAAGAACTCCTTTTTTACTGCAGCATAGTATTCCATTGTGTATCACAGTTTTTTAGCCCACTCATCTGCTTATGGGCACTTAAGCTATTTTCAAATCTTAGCTACATTAAATTTTGCTGCTATGAACATAGGAGTGCAAATATAGTTTATTGGAATATATTCCTAGAAGTGAAATCACTAGGTCAAATGGGAGTTCCACTTTTAGTTTTTTGAGGAAACTCCATACTGTTCTCCACAGTGGCTGTACCAGTCTGCATTCCCACCAGCCGTGCACAAGAGTTCCTTTCCTCCACATTCTTACTAGCACTTAATCATTTGTTGATTTATTGATGATAGCCATAGTGATGGGTGTGAATTGGTACCTCACAGTCATTTTGACTTGCATCTCTCAGATGATTAGTGACTTTGAGCATGTTTTCAAATGTCTCTTGGCCTTCCTTATATCCTCTTTTGAAAAAAAAATCTATTTAAGTGCATTGTACATTTTTTATTGAGTTGTTTATTTTTCCTCTGTTAAGTTGTATGAGTTAACTGTAAATGTTGGAGATTAAACTCTTATTGGAGATAACATTGGCAAACATGTTCTCCCATGCAGGAGACTTTCTTGATTTTTTTGTTGTTGATTTTTTTTTTTCTTTACAGAAGCTTTTTATTTTGATGTAGTTCCATTTGTTGATTTCTCTTTAGTTTCCTTTGCCCTAGGAGCTATATTGGTAAATATATTGCTTGGGCGAATATCTGAGATTTTGCTGCCTGTGGATTCCTCTAATATTTTTAGGGTTTCTGGTATTATGTTTAAGTCTTTATCCACTCTGAAATTATTTTGTGTATGGTGTAAGTTGATGGTCTAGTTTCTTTTTTTTTTTTTTTTGCATGTATCTGTCCAATTTTGCCAACACCATATATTAAAGAGACTGTCTTGACTCCATTGTATGCTGTTGCCTCCTTTGTCATATATTGAGTATAGTGGTTTGGGTTTATTTCTGAGTTCTCTATTCTCTTCCATTGGTCTATATATCTGCTCTTGTGACAGTACCAGGTAGTTTTGAGAACAGTGACTTTGTAATACAGCTTGATATCTCATATTGAGATCCCTCCTACTTTGTTCTTTTTTCTTAGTATTGCTGCATCTATTTGGGGTCTTTTTTATTCCAGATGATTTTTTGGAGAGTTTGTTCTAGGTCTGTGAAATACGCTGTTTGTATTTTAATGAAGAGTGCATTGAATCTATAGATTGCTTTGGGTTTTGTGGACATTTTAGTGATATGGATTCTACCAAACCATGAACACAGTATGTTCTTCCATCTGTTTATATCTCCCTCTATCTCTTTTTCCAGTGTCCTGTAGTTTTCTAAAGAGATCTTTTACGTCTTTAGTTAAATTTATTATTTGGTATTTTAATTATTTTTGGTATGATGGTAAATGGGGTTGTTTTTTTAGTCTCTCTTTCTGTAAGTTCACTATTGGTGTATAGAAATGCCATAGATTTCTTGGTGTTAATTTTGTAACCTGCTACATTGCCAAATTCACTTATTAAGTCTAAAAATTTTTTATATAATTTTTAGGGTATTCTAGGTTTAGTATCATGCCATCTGTGAATAATGATAGTTTCACGTCTTCTTTTCCAATTTGTATACCTTTTGCTTTTTCTGCTTGTCTAATTGCTATGGATAGCACTTCCAGAACTATGTGAAACATGAGTGTTGAAAATGGGCATTTCTGTCTTGTTCCTATTCTTGAGGGAAATAGTTTTTATTAGTTTTTCTTATTTTTTGAGATAGGTCTGTAGAGCTATAAACTTCCCTCTCAGGACTGCTTTCATTGTGTCCCCTAGATTTTGTATTGTGTTTTATTTTCATTCATTTCCAGGGTATTTTTTCCATTGAGTATGATGTTGGCTGTAGGCTTGTCATATAAGGCTTTTATTATTTTGAGGTGTGATCCCTCTATTCCCACTTTGCTGAGGTTTCTAATTAAGAAAAGGTGTTGGATTTTGCCAAATGCTTTTTCTACATAGATTGACATTATTATGTGATTTCCATCTCTCAGTTGTTTATGTGATGTATCATGTTTATTGATTTGCAGATATTGTACCATCCTTGCATCCCTGGGATAAATCCTACTTGGTCATGGTGTATTATCTTTCTGATGTAATTCTGGATCCTATTTGCTAGAATTTTGTTAAGGATTGTGGCATCTATGTTTATGAGGAATATTAGCCTGAAATTCTCTTTCATTGTGCTGTCTTGATCTGGTTTTGGTATTAGAGTAATGCTGGCTTCATTGAATGAACTTGGGAGTGTTTCTTACTCTTGTATTTTTTTGAATAGTCTGAGGAGAATAGGTTTTAGTTCTCCCTTGAATGTTTGGTAAATACTCCCTTTGAAACCATCTGGCCCCGGGCTTTTGTTTGCTGGAAGGTTTTTGATGACTGCTTCAATTTCTTCTTTTGTTATGTGTCTATTGACATTTTTAGATTCTTCCTGATTGAGTTTTGGAAAGTGGTATTTTTCTAGGAATATGTCCATTTCTTCTCGGTTGTCTAGTTTGTTGGACTAGAGTTGCTCATAGTATTTATTAACAATCCTTTGTTTTGTTGGAGTCTGTTGTTAATTTGCATCTTTCATTTTTGATTTTGTTTATTTGGATCTTCTCTCTTTTTTCTGGGTGAGCCTGTCTAGAGGTTTATCAGTCATGTTTGTCCTTTCAAAGTACCAGATCTTGGTTTCATTGGTCTTTTGTATCGTTTTTGTTTGTTTTGGGTCTCGATATCATTTATTTCTGCTGTGATCTTTATTATACCCTTCCTTCAGCTCAGTATGGGCTTTTCTCATTGGTCTCTTTCTAATTCTTTAAGTTGTAGAGTTAGATGATTTATTATCATTTTCTCTTGTTATTTTGTTGTTGTTGTTTTTGTTTTTTGTTTTTTGAAGTAGGCCTGTAGAGCTATAAACTTCCTTCTAAGGACTGCTTTCATTGTGTCCCATAGATTTTGTATTGTTGTGTCTTCATTGTCATTCATTTCCAGGATGTTTTTAATTTCTTCTTTGATATTTTTGGTTACCAAATCATTGTTTCATTGCATGCTATTCAGCTTCCAAATGTTAGAATTTTTTTATTGTTTTTATTGTAGTTTATCTCTAATATTATGTCATTGTGGTCTGAGAAGATGCTTGATATGATTTCAATATTCCTGAATTGGGATAGACTTTTCCTGTGACCCAATATGTGGTCTATCTTTGAAAATGTCCCAAGTGCACTTAAGAAAAATGTGTATTCTGTGAGTTTGGGGTGAAATTTTCTGAAGATGCTGTTTCTTTGCTAATTTTTTTTTTTTTTTTTTTTTTTTTTTTTTGTCTAGAGGATTTATCCAGTGATGTCAGTGGGGTATTGAAGTCCCCTACTATGATTGTATTGTTATCAATCTCTCCCTTGATATCTTCCAGGAGTTTTTTTATGTATTTGGGTGATCCTGCAGTGTGTATGTATGTTTACAAAAGTTATATCCTCCTGTCGTATCCATCCCTTTAGTGTTATGAAGTGTCCTTCCTTATATCTTGTTATGGTTTCCACTTTGAGGTCTATTTTGTCAGATGTAAATATTGCTATCTCAAGTTTTTTTTTTCCATTTCTATTTGCCTGAAAGATATCTTCCCACCCCTTCACTTTCAGTCTATGTGAATCCCTTGTTCTGAGGTGGGTCTCCTGTAGACAGTATATGTATGGATGGTGTTTTTTAATCCATTCACCCATTCAATGTCTTTTGGTTGGAGCATTCAGTCCATTTACCTTCAGAGTTATTATTTATAGGTACTTGTTTGTAGCTATTTTAATTTTTTGTGCCTGTGTTCCTTATTCCCTGTATATTTCTTCTTTTTACACCAGTCCCTTTCGCGTTTCTTGCATTGCTGGTTTGGTAGTGATAAACTCCCTTAGTTGTTGTTGTTGTTGTTTTCTTGTTTTTTGTTTGTTTGTTTGTTTGTTTGTTTTGTCTGTGAAGCTCCTTATTTACCCTTCAGTTTTAAATGAGAGCAATGCTGGACAGAGTAGTTTTGGATTATGCCCCTTGCTTTGCATCACTTTGTAAATTTCCTTCCATTTTTTTCTGGCTTGATTTGTTTCTGTTGAGAAGTCATTTGATAATCTAATGGGAGATCCCTTGTACATAACTTTGTCTCTCTTTCAGCCTTTAAGATTTTCTCTTTGTCCTGAACATTTGCCAGTATGATTATGATTTGTCTTGGTGTGAGTGTCAGGTTCATCTTGTTTGGGACTCTCTGTTCTTGTGTGAGTTTTTTTTTTCTTCCCCACATCAGGGAAGTTTTCTGACAGTATTTCTTCAATATATTTTCTAACCCTTGTTCCTCTTCCTGCAGTTCTGGCACCTCTATTATTTGTATGTTGCTTCATTTTTTGTTGTCCCAAAGCTCCCTTAGGCTCTCCTCCTGTCTTTTAATTTTTTTTCTACAATTGAATTTCAGTTTGGGTGTGTTTTGTTTCCCTGTCTTCTAATTTGCTAATTTGGTCCTCAGCTTCTCCTTGTCTACTGTTGAAACTTTCTTTGGTGTGTTTTATTTATTTATTTATTTATTTATTTATTTATTTATTTACAGCTATATCTTATATAAATTGTTGATTTTTTTCATCCATTCAGTTTATGAACTGTATGACCCTTACTCTGAATTCTTTTTATGACATATTGTATGACTCTGTTTCATTTTGCTGCTTTTCTGGTGATTCCTCCTTTTCTTTCCTTTGAGGGTTTCTTTGTCTACCCATTTTTGCTCTTATCAAAGGACCTAGGTGTCGAGTCATTCAGGAGCTGCTCCTTGGGTGGCAGTGGCTCCTCAGGCAGTTGCAGCAGTGGCTGCTTCTCAGTTGGCAGTGACTCCTCTGATGGGTGCTGCTCCTCAGACGGGTCTGGCTGCTCATGGGACTGCTGCTCCTCATAAGCTTACAGGGATGTTGCTCCTGGGATGGGGATGGGCTGCTTGAGAGGTGCTGCTTTTCATACAGGGGCAGTAGCTGAAGGTTTTTAAATGATGGGTCTATCTATAGATCTGATATCCCATTAGTTTAATTGTATTTTTGTTGGTTTATTGTAAACCATTTCAAATGATAAGGTTAATAAGAAAATATATTTTCATTTTTAGTAACCAAATTACTAATGAAACCCTTGAACATATTACATTTGGAAATCAAGAGTTGCCTAATAGTATTAGACAGACTTAGATTTTGACAGGGAACAAGATGGAGTACATACATATTTTTTCCAACAACTAAAATTATTTGCTTTATAATCTCCCTGCTGTAAGTTGCATCCCCAGAACTTATTTATCTTACTGGTATAACTGGAAGTTTTTACCTTTTGACCACCTTTACTCATATTGTCTACCCTCAAACTCCTGCCTGTGGTGACTAGTAGTTTTTGTGTATGTTTTGTTTATATATTTTATATATAAATGAGACCATACAGTATTATTCCCTGTCTGACTTATATCACCTAACACAGTGTCCATCTGAGTTGTGGCAAATGGTAGGATTTCCTTTATTATGGCAACATTTCATATATATACAATCTGCTTATGGATACTTAGGTTGTTTCCCTGTCCTGATTATTGTAAATTATGGTTCAATGAACCTGGGGAGGCATATTTCTTCCAAGATAGTTTTTTGTTAGTTGATTTTTTTTCTAGATAAATACTAAAATGTGGAATGGCTAAATGATATGATAGTTCTATTTTCAGTTTTGTGTGATAGCTTTACAATGGTTTTCATAATGACTGAACCAATTTACATTCTCACCAACCGTATCCAAGGTTTTAATTTTCTTCACATATTTTCCAACACTTGTTACTTGTTACCTTTTAGATAATAGATGTCCTAAAAGGTATGAAGTAATGTCTTATTGTGGTTTTTAGTTTCACTCACCTAATGATTAGTGATGTTAAGCCCCTTTACATGTACCTGTTATCCATTAGATATATTTTTAGAAAGATATCTATTCACTTCCTCTGCCCATTTTAAATCAGATTTTTTGTTGTTATTGAGATATATAAGTTCTTTATATATTTTGTATATTAATCTCTTATCAAATATTTAATTTGAAATAATTTTCTTAATCTTAAGGTTTCAAATATTTAATCCATTTTGAGTTGTTTTTTATGAATAGTGGAAAATAATGGTTCAGTTTCTTTCTTTCCTTATTTATTTATTTATTTATTTGCCTGTTCCTATCCAGTTTCCCCACCATATAATGAAAAAACTATTCTTTCCACATTGTGTATTCTTGGGTCCTTTACTATAAATTAATTGATTCTATACCTGATATCTGTGGGTTCATTTTTGTGCTCTTTATTCTGTTTCATTGATCTAGGTGTCTGTTTTTTATCATACTACCGCACTATTTTAATTACTAAATTATTCCTTTAAACACTAATATAATTGTAGAAGACTAATTAAGGTACAAATTAATCACATATTTATCATATATGATTACTTCCTTAACTTCTAAAGCCTAAATTCGTTCTCTTTATGATTTAGTATGCTGGGAGGTCTGTTTTTCAGCATACTTGACTCCTTCTTATATGTCCAGTAGACAATTGTAGCTTCTGCTGTCTTAATGACTACTTCTAATAATTCCCACTGTTTTCCACCAACTTGTTTTCTGTGTGCAAGTTCCTGTTCATTCATAATCTCCTGATGACATTGGATAACCCTCTTATATGCCCACTCATGCAAAGATGCAGATTCATCTCAAATAACCCATTTATTAATTGATTTATTAAATTCATCTATTTTTTCATATAACATATATTTACTTCTCACTATATTATATGTATGTTGGGATGTAGGAGTGGATAAGATAGGACTGCACCTTGTCTTCGGGGACCTCACAGGCCTTACAGATAACTACATTATTTTGTGTGATATCACAGGGGAAATAAAGGTTTCTGTGTGAGCACAGAAGGGGAACACTTAACTAATACCAGTGGGTCAAAGAACACTGTAGAAAATTTTATAGCTTAAGGATGAATAAAGCTAGCTAAGAGAACAGAGGCTAGGCCACCTTCAAACAAAGATACAATTTATTTTCAAAAACACCTCTGATACCAAAAATCCTTCCTTTTTTAATATTTTGGTACTCTAGGAAGAACTAAATCTAAAGTCTCCTTTTATCACCATTTCTCCCTTGCTTTTCTTTTCTCTGTGAACCACAGTTTTTCATAGTTAGAGGTGGCCCACAAATGCATATGCTATGGGGCTTGAGGGTTCTGAAACTGCTAAAAGACTCTAGTGTCTCAAGAACTCAAACTTCTTTCCCTGGTATAGCCACTCACAGTTTATATGATACCTGCAACTATGAGAACGGAAAAATGCTTGTTATTCTCTTGGTCACTGATGATGAACAATCTTATTTTGAGTGACTAAAACCACAGCAGATATACAGTATGTGTAGATATTTGACAAATTGTCTTTACATGAATCATTTCCGTTAATGATAATTATTCAACATGCTCTTAAGGGGATATACTTTCCTTTATTCTTATATATTCTTTCACTGTTTGCCCAGTTGGTGTTGTTCAGTGGTTGAGTGTTGAGTACCAGCAGGTTGTTGGTTTGATTCCTGCTCAGGATACATGCCCAGGTTGCAGACTTGATCCCCATTAGGAGGCACACAGGAGGCAACTGTTCAATGTTTCTCTCTCATTATCTTTTACTTTCTCTCTCCTTCTCCCTTCTCTCTCTAAAATCAATTTAAAAATACATTTTTTAAGTATTTTTTAAAAATTTCTTCCATAGTCTATCTTATCCTTTCATGGTATTTTTAATTTTCTATTTAATATTATTGTATAAAAATTAAAATTATTCGTCTGAAATTTAACATTCAGTTTTATGATGTGTGTTATAAGTTTCAAACACAAAAACCAGCCATACTAACACCTCTTTCTCCATCTAACTTCTACCTCATCCTTTGAAACTCAGCACAATTATCATCGTCTCTGTGAATTATTCTCAAAGCCTGTTTTTATCTGCTTCATAACACTTTGCACTTTTGCTTATAAAGATACATAGGCTTTGGAACCTATGTTTGAATCTCTGTGACATCAGACAAAATATTTAATTAGGCTGAGCCTTCATACTCTTATCTGAAATGTAGATAATAATAGCTATATCAAAGGATTTATATGAGGCTTAAAAGCATTTGCGTAATTCAGATAGTGCCTACCACATAGAGAGCAACCAATAGATGACAGCTATTATTGTCATTATTAGCAGTTGTCAATATATTATTATTATTATTATTATTATTATTATTATTATTACTACTACTACTAGAGGCCTGGTGCATGAAAATTTACTCACTGAGGGGCAGGTCTCTAAGCCTGGCCTACCCTCTCTCACAGTTCAGGAGCTCTCAGGGATGTTCTACTGATGGCTTAATTCCACTCCCTATGGAGAGTAGGCCTAAGCCACAGCCTGGCCTCCCTCTGTGGGAGGCGACCAGGTTGATTAGGGGAAGGCACCACCCCATCATCCCACTACTGCTGCCACTGCCAGCCATGACAGCTGCAAGGTCTGAGGGCTGCTTTAGCTTTGGATGGATGTACACCCTAATTAGCATATTACCCTTTTATTAGTATTGACTGTTGCAAATATATAATATAGATATTGACTGTTGCAAATATATAGTAAACTCCAATTGTGTTTCTTACTAAAAACAAATAGTTGTTCTAGAACTCATACAAACAGTCATTCATGTACTTCAGGTAAAATCAGAGTTCTCAGTGTAGCTAAAATTAAGAAAGCAAAGGCTATAGGTGAAGGTATTGAGAGAGAGAAATTTTCCTTCACACCCCAATTTTAAAAGGAAAATACTGGGGAGAGATGACACTCTATTAAATATTTTTAGTCATTCCTGTCTTAGACCTTGAGATTGACGGGATTTTTAAGTATTCCTAACTTGGGCCAAGATGTTTTATGTTGTGTGTGGGTTTTGTGTGTGGGGGGGTTGTGTTTTTTTGTCTGTTATTGTTTTACATCGCTATGTGATATGTGTGTTCCCTTTTCGTTTTTTCTAATTCTTTATTGTTGAAAGTATCAATATGTCTCACTTTTTACCTCCAGCTTGCCCTTTTTCCCCACCCCAGGACCTCACCACCTCATTATTTGTGCCCATTGGCCAGGCATATATACATACAAGGTCCTTGGTTGATTACCTGCCACCCACCCACCTTCCCCCACCTTCCCTCTGAGATTCTGCTCTCTGTTCCATGCTTTAAGTCTCTGGATCCATTCTGTTCATCAGTTCATTTTGTTACTTAGATTCCACATATGAATGAGATTATGTAGTATTTATCTTTCTCTGACTGACTTATTTCATTTAGCATGATACTCTCCAGGTCCCTCCATGCTGTCTCAAAGGGTAACATACTCTCCTTTTTTACTGGTGCATAGTGTTCCATTGTGTAAATGCACCACAGCTTTTGTTTTATCTACTTATCTACTGAGGAGCACTTGGGCTGTTTCCAGGTCTTAGCTGTTGTAAATTTTGCTGCTATCAGCATAGGGATGCACACATTATTTCTGATACATATTTCGGTTTTCTTAGGATATATTCCAAGAAATGGGATCACTGGGTCAAATGGCAGTTCCATATTTAATTTTTTGAGGAAACTCCATACTGTTTTACCTAATGACTGCATTCCCATTAGCAGTATACTAGGGTTCCCTCTTCTCTACATCCTCACCAGCACTTGTCATTTGTTTATTTGTTGATGGTAGCCATCTGACAGGTGTGAAGTGATACCTCATTATTGTTTTAATTTGCATCTCTCTGATGATCAGTGATTTTGTACATTTTTTCATATGCCTGGTTACCATATGTACGTTTTCTTTGGAGAAATGTTTAATACCATACAAAAAAAGATGCATTATAGAAAGCTTTGTTTTTCTTTTCTTGTTGAGGCTACCTTTTAGAGTTCCACAGTAAAATAAACAGAGTACAAATCATCCCAAATTTCAAGATGTCAGTGTTCCTGCTAGCTCTCATAGTAATGGAAAATGTTAATGGAATGACATCTGATGTTCTGTAACAGTACAGCCAACTTTTCAACATATCTAGTCAGTTCAGGCCCATCTGTGTGTATAATATATATATATATATATATATATATATATATTATGTGGCAATTGCTTTGTTTTGTTTTGTTGGTTTTTTTTGTAATTTGCTTATTTATTTATTTATTTATTTATTATTTTTCCCCCTTATTGATTTCCCCACCCCCCGTACATGCCTTCATCAATCCCCCTCCTGTCCCCCTCTGCCTTCCCCCATTGCCCTGTATCCACTGGCTGTCCCCACACACACATGCATACAAGTCCTTTGATTGATATCCTATAGGCCCCTCCTCCCCAACTTCCCCTGCCTTCCCACTATAACACAACAGTCTGTTCATTGCTGCTTTGCCTCTGCATCTGATTCCCCCCACCCCCACCCCCTGATTCTTGTCTTTAAAAACATCTTCCCCCTGTATGCTAGAAATAAACCCACCAGAGCAAAAGAAAAATGATTGAGTCCCAATTTCGATGTCCGATAGCTTTGAGACCCAGTTTCAATGTCAGACAGTTTTTTATGTGTACATGTCATCAATGGTATCTGGATACCGGACAAATGGATGCGATGCCGGCACAACCCTCTCTGGTTTGGTCCTGGGCATCCTGTAGCGATGCTCAGCTGCTAACGGCTCACATGGCAAGGCATCGTCATCATCTTCCATCTGTGGACTGTTTCTCCTCTTGCCTTCGTGTTTGGCGCAGACCTGTCAGTTCCTCTCTGTTGCAGGAGTCCACTGGTCTTGGAGTTGTTTTCTGAAAGTATATAAACATATTCTCGACCAAGAGTTAATAAAGGAATCTTTTCTATAAAATTGACTTGTGGTCCTTTTTATTTTTGCCTCCCAGCTTTTCCTTTGGCTTATTTTGACACCATGTGTGTTTTTCATGAGTGTCTTGCTATTAGCATTTTGAGAGTTCTTAGCATGAGGCCTCTGGGCATATGTCTAGCAATTCTCAGTGCCATTTATTAGAAGGGTCAATATTATTTCCTCTTATGATTACACTTGCAGTTATTTTACACTGGCATAATCTAAAGATTAAAAGTAAAATTTAATGGTAGACATTTCATAGAGAACTTGAAGAGCCAAATGTTTTCATTTTCTTTAACATCCTACAACTGTAATCTTAATATTTTTTCTCAAATTCTGCTTTATGTTTCTTTAAATTTGACTGATACTAGCTTGGTAAGTATGTCGCTGATTTCTAACTTACCCTTCCAAGAAGAATATCAGCATCAAACTACTGACAAATGACATTTAGGAGTTAATAAGCTTTACAGAAAAAAAAATATGTTGTTTATTTTGTATTAGCTTGCTACTGATAAATATTGACAGGCCAGAATATGAAATACAGATTTCTCAGCCTTACCTAATCAAATGGCTTAGAACTAACAATTTGTTATGCTGAGTTTTTATACTTTCAGTATGAGCAAATTAGGATTATCAATGAGCAACCATTAGTTCCTAAGTATGAAGTTCAAATTAATCCTATATAATAAAGAGGTAATATGCAAACTGACTATCATTATAATCCACAAGATGGCTACCCCTATGTGCTCAAAGATTGTTGCCCCCAGGTGGATACAAGATGGCCACCACAATATAGCCAGCAGGGGAGGGCACTTGTGGGCAATCAGGCCAGCAAGAAAGGGCAGTTGGAGGGGACTAGGCTGGGGAGAGGGAAGTTGTTGCAACGAGGCTGGCAAGGGAGGGCAGTTAGGGGTGACTGAGCCAGCAGGGGTGGGCATTTAGGGACAACCAGGCTGGCCAAGGAGGGCAGTTAGGAGTGACCAGGCCTGCAGGGGAGAGCAGTTAGGGGCAATCTGACTGGCAGGAGAGCAGTTAGGCATCAATCAGGCTGGCAGGGGACTGGTTAGGGGATGATCAGGCCCGTAAGCAGAAATGGTTATGGGTGATCAGGCAGGTTGGCAGGCAAACAGTTGGGAGCCAGAAGTCTTAGATTATGAGAGGGATATCCGACTGCCTGAGGGGTCCCAGATTGGAGAGGATGCAGGCTGGCCTGAGGGACACACACACCCCATGCATGGATTTTGTGCACCCAAACTCTAGTTAATTAATAAGAACACAAACTTTGTTTTGTGTAACTCTCATATAAATCAGGCTGCCAAAAAAAAAATGAATGATATTTCTATATCAAAGATACCAAAGAACTCCATAAAATTATGTTTCTCAGTGAAATTTTTTTTCTGGGTGGCTGTTTTCCTATATCTGATGAGGCCCCCAATAATGGATATATATAAAAAATAATGAATATATGTTATTGCAGACCAGACAGATCATTTGTAGAGACTCTAAGGCACTACATCAACTTTCATGCCATTAAAAAATAACTCCATAATGGTCATTGGCACAGACTTGCTTATTATGCAATTTAATTTTTAAAATATCCTTCTGTAATATGGTCTGTCTTACAATGTTTAAAGACAAATTGCAGCTATGAATCTCTCTGAAATCCATTTAGATTTATTTTTCTATAAAGTAGTTACTAAAGGAAATCTTGTTTAATAATTGGTAGAAGATGTATGGCATCTCACATGAGTACACCTCCAAATACATGTTCTATTTGGACTGAATGGAATAAAACAAATATATATATGATTCTTCATAAATAAACTCTTTTTTTCTCTAGCTATATTTCTATTCTTTCTGCATTTGTTATTTATCTTGCCAATTTTCAGATTTCTTATGCATGAACAAGAACCATCTACTTAGTACTTTTTTATTTCATCAGAGTTTTTAGCTATCCTCATATAGATCTTGCATATATTTGTTATATTTATATCTCAGTATTTTCGGTATAATGTAAATTTGTTTTTAATTTTATACTTCAGTGTCCCTTGCCTGTTATAGGAAAGTAATTGATTTTTTATATTAATCTTGAATCCTCTATCCTTCATATAATTGATTATTAATTCCAGAAGGATTTTTTACTCATATTTTCTACATAGATAATCATATATCTGCAAAGAAAGTTAATTTTTCTTCTTTCCAAATTGGTATATATTTTGTTTCTTTTTTTTCTACATTTGCTAGGATTTCCAGAGCAATGTTGAAAAGCAGTGGTGTGCAACATTGTTCTGAAAGTCCTAGCAAATGGTGTTCAACATTCTTCTGGAAGTCCTAGCAAATGGTGTTCAACATTCTTCTGGAAGTCCTAGCAAATGCAGTAAAAGAGGAAAAAGAAATAAAATATATAGCAATTAGGAAAGACAAAAAACTGTGTTTGTAGATATATGATGACCTATGGAGAAAATCAGAATATATGCACCTCTATGTTCATAAAAATGTTATATACAACAGTTAAGATTCAGAAACAGCCCAAGTGCCCATCAATAAATGAGTGGATAAAAAAAAGCTATGGTATATTTACACTTGGCATGTGTAAAAAAGACAGGTCTATTACCCTTTGAGACAACATAGAAGGACCTGGAGATTATTTTGCTAAGGGAAATAAGTCAGCCAGAGAAAGATAATTATTACATGATCTCACAAGTGGAATCTAATGAATAAAATTAACAAGCAAAATAATACCTTAGACATGGAATGGTGGAACAGACTGACATATCTCAAAAGATAGGGGGGAGTGGGAGATTAACCAAAAACTTGTATGCATATATGTATAGCCCATGAACACAGACAACAGTTGGTGAAGGCCTGATACAATTAAATGTATTATGTATGTATATGCATATTTATGTGTATGTATATATAAATTTATATACATATATGTCCTATATAATAAAAGCCTAATATGCTAAGTATCCAGTTGGCCATTCAACTAATCAAAGTGTAATATGCTAATGATATGCTAAAGCTGCTCAACCACTTGCTATGACATGCACTGACCTCCAGGGAGCATACACTCTAACCAATAGGTTAGCTTGCTGCTGGGGTCCAGCCAATTGGGACTGAGTAAGATGGGCCAAACATGCCCTGGATCCCTCCCACAGTCCCTCCCCAGCTGGCCAAACTCCTTCATCCCTCCGTGGCACCTCAATTGTGCACCAGTGGAGTCCCTCGGTCTGGCCTTCATCCTCTTGCAATCCAGGCTGAGGGACGCCCCCCATTGAGTGCATATATTTTATGCACCAGGCCTCTAGTGTGTGTGTGTGTGTGTGTGTGTGTGTGTGTGTGTGTATTAGCATATTGCTGATTAGCATATTAATCTTATTAGCATATTAATAATATACCTAATTAGCATATTGCTCTTTTATTAGTCAGTGGCCTGGTGTATGAAATTTGTGCATGGAGCCGGTGTCTCTCAACCTGTCCTGTACCCTCTCCAATCTGGGACCCCTAGGGGCATGTCCTTGTGGGATCGGGCCTAAACTGTCAGTTAGACATACTTCTTGCAATCCGGAACCACTGGCTCCTAACCACTCACCTGCCTGCCTGCCTGATCATCCCTAACCACTCTGCCTGCCAGCCTGCTCTTCACCATTGCCCACCCCATCGGCCTTCTTGCCCTCAACTGCCCTCCCTATTGGCCTGCTCACCCTCAACTGCTCCCCCACCA
>PVJN01019207.1:0-36676 GCA_004026805.1 Lasiurus borealis | reverse complement strand
GTGTTACCTGTATGCTGATACACTTGATGTAATACACAGATCTCTGTGGCTTTGTTCATTTTTGTTTAATCTTTTCTTTGTTATTCCAATGGAATACTTTTATTGCCCTGTCTGAATGATTACTGAATTTGTCCTATGCCATCTCTAGTTCACTGTAAAACCCTTTTATTTTTTATTTTTTAAATATATTTTATTGATTTCTTACAGAGAGGTTGGGAAAGGGATAGAGAGTTAGAAACATTGATGAGAGAGACATCAATCAGCTGCCAGACGTTGGTAAAAGAGATAGAGGAAGATGTAAACAGATGGAAGAACATAGCATGTTCATGGATTGGGAGAATCAACATCATCAAGATGTCCATACTTCTCAAAGCCACCTATAGATTCAATACAACCCCTATTAAAATACAAAAGGCTTTATTCATAGATCTGGAACATACATCACAAAATTTCATCTCTCTATATAAAAGGATAATATGCAAAGCGTCCCCTCTGGAGTTCCACCTGGAGACCAGGAGTTCAATGGCTCGCTATGATGTGCACTGACCACCAGGGTTCAGCATGGAGTGAAGGAAGGCCCCCGGATGGCAGCTGGAAGGCCCCAATTGGCCTAGAGACCCTACCCATGCATGAATTTCATGCACTGGGCCTCTAGTATGAAATTAAAAAAAAAAAGACCCCAAATAGCTACAGCAATCTTGAGAAAGAAGAATAAAGTTGGAGAAATAAAACTGTTCTCTGAAATTTCAATCTTTGATTGTTCATTGTTAGTGTAGAGATTTACAACTTGTTTTTGCACAATTATCTAGTTTCCTGAAAATTTGCTGAAGACATTTTAATTCTAATCCGTTCTGTGAATTCTTTAGGACAGTCTTCGTGCAAGATCATGTCATCTGCAAATACAGCTTCACGTCTTCCTTTCCCATCTGAATACCTTCTCCACCCTTTTCTTACCTAATTGCTCTGACCAGAAGCTCCAGACAAGGCTGGATGGAATTGCCAAGCATGGACACCACTGGTCTGTTCCTGAGAGCCTTCCATCTTTCCCTGTGACGGAAGATGTTGGTATGAGCTAACCCTGGGTGCCTTTTATCAGGCTCGGGAACTATACAGGGAATAGTATGCATCCCAAATTAATAAGTTGCAGCCAAAACCCTCAGTGTGGTTGCACTTGTAGAGTGCCTTTAAGAAGATAAATAAGGTTAACCGAAATTGTAAGGGTGGGACCCTACTCTGATAGGACTTTTTTTTATAAAAGGAAGAGACACCAGAATTCTCTCTCTCTCTCTCTCCCCTCTCCCCAGAGGAAATATCTTGCGAGGATACAGTCAGAGGGGGACCATCTGCCAGCTAGAAGAGAGGCCTCATTAGAATCATAGTGATGGCAATTTCATCTTGGACCTCTGGCCTCAAAAACACTGAGAAAATAAATGTTTATTATTTAAGCCTCCCAGTCCTTGGTATTTTGTTACGACAGCTCTAGCAGACTAACAAACCATTAATTATTAGTATTTTTTTTTTTGTGTGTGTGTGTGTGTTATTTTAATCACCAAGGGAGTGGATTTTTGTCACATAATTTTTCTGCATTATTTAGAGAATCACATGTTTTGTCCTTTATTTCATCGCTGAGTTGTATAATGTTAATTGATTTTCAGATGTTAAACCGACCTTGTATTCCTTTACCCACTATGTACACCAAATATATATATCTCATATACATGCCCAGTTTATATAATTGGTGTATACACACACGGTTTTTTCTTCATTTAATACGTTGCTAGCTTCGATTTGCTAGTATTTTTGAGGGTCTTTGCAACCATATGTTTAAGAGACATTGGTCTGTTTTCCTGGGTGACAATAAGGATTTCGGCATCCACAGGAGGAAAGGAGCAAGGCCAGGTGGGGCGAGATCCCCAGCTCCCAGCCAACCAGAGAGACTTCCCCAACGACAGGATGGTGCAGAAGAAGGGATGTACACTTATCGGCAACGCTCCCTAACCCATTCACTTCTGAGGTGGTCCCAGAGACCGGAGCCGAGCTCGGTGGCCATGTAAGACAGGCAGTAATCTGGGACCAGGGACGCTGCCCAGCCCCTTTGCCGCTCTCTGTTTCCAGAACGATCTGTGAGAAGCCTATTCAAGCACCACCAGCCCCTCACAGTGTGCCTGGCTGAAGTGAGAATCCAGGAAATGCCAGGATTCTTCTCCTCCCAGTCGCTCTGTGCTCACCGGAAGCAGTGAGCGAGAAGCAGAGGCTACGGCTGCCAACGTTTCTGAGGTTGTAACACTTGGCCTTGCTCACTCTATTTCTCCCCAGCAGGTGTGTGCTTCATACACACACACACACACACACACACACACACACGCATTAACAGACATGTACGGCTCTCTGTGTGCTGTGATCAGACATAACCCTATGTCTGCACATGCGATGAGCATGACCAGGTGGCTCACAGGCCTCGGGATGGCTGTGGTCTACGGGGGATAATGCTTTACTGGCTTACAACGTGCACAAGTGCCTGGAAGTCCATCTCTCGTCCTCGGTTCCGTATTTCTCCTCACCAGCCTGGCTCTGACCTGGTGCTGAGCTCCGACATCTCAGCCTTGAATGTTCCATGGGCGTCTCACAAGCTGCGGGTGCAGACCTGGGGGAAGTGGAGTCTCGGTTGCTTTTCCCTTCCCCCCTAACCCCCAGCTCCTGGGAGCTCACAGCCCCCGCCAGCCACTCCTTCCCCACGCTCCCCCCGGGCGCCTCCCCACACACCGGTCTCCCTTCCATTTCCTGCCGCTGCCCATGGCCCAGGGCCCTGCTGCTGTGGCCCCACTTCCTGTCTCGGGAGAGGCTCCTCCCCCCTTTCCCAACTCCTCTCCGTGACGCCTCGGGCGCTTTCCACAGGAAGTGGGCCCTCGTCACGCCCTCGCGCTGCCGCGGCTCCTGCGGGCTCCTGCACCTGGGAGTGGGGTGGGCTTGACAGCGGGACCCCCATCCTCAGCCAGGAAGGGAGGCAGAGGGGAGGGCAGAGGGGGCTCAGTCTGCCCAGCAGGACATGCAGACAGGGACTCGGGGAAGCTATGGGGCTGAGCGCACTGTCTGGAGCCAGGAAGGCTGGACAGAGTGTGTGTCGGGGGGCCCAGCTCAGTCAGGGTTCCAGGAAAGCTGCCGGCTCTGAGGGTGGCAGAGGCAGCCGCTCCCAGGGGTGGGTGAAGTAGAGAGCATGAGCCCACAGGGCGTCAGGGGGATGGAAACATCTGGAAGGCGGGTTTCCTGAGACCAGGTCCTGGCCACCGTGCGAGGCGCTCCAAGGCCCGATGCAGGCCCAGGGGTGGGAGGAGGCAGACCGAGAAGGGACCCCCTGGGGTCACCCCAAGGTCCCTTCGATCGTGGGCCACAGGCAGGATCCTCCAGCCCAGCGTTGGGTGCTGAGACCCGACGTGAAGAGCCCCAGGCGCTCCCCGGAAAGCAGACCCACCCTGGGCACCCCGCTCTGTCTGAGGTGGGGGCGGGGGGTCGCTCAGGCTGCATCTCCCAGGAGCCCCCGGGAGACACCAGCCTGTGGCTGTGGGTGTGAGTGACAGCTCCAGTGGTAGCTTCGCTGCTCGTCGGCAGTGGCCACTCCCCTACCCCCTCATCCATGTGGTTAACGCCAGCCAATCCCTTCTCCCCTCGCCGCCTGTCCATGTCTCTGGACCCCCCCCCATTTCCCAGGCTCCCAGGGGGATGGGGACCATGGATGTCCTGTCCTATGGGCCTTCCCTTTGCTCCCCTAAACCCCTCTTCCAGCCCGGCTCTGGCCTCCCTATCGGGGGACCCGGACACCCCTGGGGCATGGGCTGGGAACTAGCGCCCGCTCCCCCACCCCTGTTTTTCCTGGGCCCGGGGTTGGGGCAAACTGGCGTGGACCTGCACCCCCAGGACACTGGGGACTCGCCCACCCACAGGGCTGTGGACTGGAGAGGTGCGGGGAGGCGGGTCTGGCTTCCGTGCTGCAGGGGCCTGGCTCATTCTCAGGGTGCGTTCCCTCCTGTGAGGGGTCCGGCCTGCACCCCCGGGGGCTGAGTGACAAGAGGCAGCCCGGAAGTGTTCCTTCTAAAGACCACGCCCATCCCAGTGGGGGAGCGGCGACCTGTGAACCAGGAGGTCAGAGCACAGGCCCGGGTTGTGGGCTCCATCCCAGTGAGGGGCGAGCAGGAGGCGGCCGGTCCCTGATTCTCTCTCACCATGGATGTCTCCCCCTTCCTCCCGCTCTGACATCCATAACGAAGTATCTAAAAAGTGCACACCCCGCTCCACCTGAGAGGCCACAGACCGGGGAGCAGCGGACTCGGGCCGAGGGAGGAAGCCGCCGCCACTTCTCCAGGAGGGGACGGCCAAGAAGGATGTGGTCTCCGTGGAGATGGCCGCCTTGGGCAACAGGGAAGGCGCCATCCCATTAGCGGGGAAAGCGGAGGTAATGAAATCGCCGCGCGCGGCCATCAGCGGGCGCCTCATTGCACGGCCCCTCACTGGGCATTTAACCCTCCTCCCGAGGTCAGCGGAGAGGAGCGGAGACGGCGGCCGTTATTACCCTCATCGCAGACGAACGCCGCTCAGCGTCCGCCAATGGCCCACCTACGAGGTCGAGGAGACACACAGCCCCGGAGGGCGGTGAGCGGGAGTCGGCACTCAGAGAGGCGGGCGCGGGCTGGGCGGCGGGTCACGGGGAGGCGCTGGGCTGGGGTCTCAGCCGACAGAGATTCTTCGCTCGGTGCCATGTGCCCGCGCCCACCTCCCCAACCATCACGCTCTGAGCCTCTAATCCAGTGGTTCTCAACCTTCCTAAGGCCGCGACCCTTTATAAGACAGCTCCTCATGGGGTGGTGACCCCCAACCATACAATGATTTCCGTGGCTACTTCATCGCTGTCATTTTGCTCCTGTTATGAACTGTCATGTAAATATCTGATAGGCAGGATGTCTTTTCGTTGTTACACATGGAACATCATGAAAGCATAGGAATTCATCACAAAAACAATATGGAACTGTATATTGTGAAATATTCATTTCTAATGACAAATAAATGAAATGTTGTCTTGAATCGTGGTGTCGCATGGGCAACAGTCTTCCTAGGACAACAGTAAGCTACATGGCTGCACTTTGCGACACCGAGGAGCGGTGTGCTGGTTCCTAAGACCATGGGAAATAGGTGTTTTCCGCTGGTCTTAGGCGACCCCTGTGAAAGGGCCGTTCGACCCCCAAAGGGGTCGAGACCCACAGGTTGAGAACCGCTGCTCTAACCACTTCCCGGGCAGAGAGGATCGCCACTGTGACTCCGCACACACAGCTGGCAGCCTCGCCGACTCAGACACGGGGACCCTGGGTCCTGCTTCTCCCCTCGGGCACAGACCACAGGCCCCCAGGAGGGAAGAGGAGGGGGGCCCACTGCTGGGACCCACTGTTCGCTCCCCACGCTGTCCTGTCGGGAGATATCCCGGCCTCCCCCACTATCCCTGGCAGCAGCAGCGCCTACTGTGCGCCAGGCAAAGGGGTCGCTGCCAGACCCCGGGGCTGCTCCCTGGGGCTGCTTCCTGCCTGCAGCCCGCTCTGCACCGGCCCAGCTCCCGCCCGCTCCCTGCTCTGCTCCCCACTTCCGGCGGCAAGGATCCGGGCCACAGCTCTGGGTGCACCAACTGGTGCCCTCGCCCGTGGAGCCCGCCTCCACACCGACCCCATGCCAGCCCCGCCTCTGTGTGTGCCCAGCAAGCAGCCTGCCCTCTGCTAGCCCGGAGAGTGATGCAGGGGAGACTGAGGCCACCTTCTAGGAAGCGGACTCCCGGGTCCCGCCCAGCCCTGCGAGCCGAGGTCGGACTCCTGACCTCTCACCCCGTGGGTGTCTGTGGGGCAGACAGGGAGGATGCACAGTGATGGGGGTGGAGGTGGAGGGGCTGGGACAGTGAATCAGAGGGGACCCCAGGCCCCCCCAGTGCCCGGGCGGAGCAGGGGCCACGCGAGGTCAGCACTGCTCTCGGGCTGGCAGGGGGCGGGCCGCTCGCTGGGCACACACAGAGGCGGGGCTGGCAGGGGGTCGGCTGTGGAGGCGGGCGAGGGCGCCAGCCTGTGCACCCGGAGCTGTGCCCGGGCCCCCCCTGCATGCCGGGAGTGGGGAGCAGAGCAGGGAGCGGCGGGAGCCGGGCCGGTGCAGAGCCGGCTGTAGGCAGGAAGCGGAGGCCGCTGGGAAGGCCGGCTCCCGCGGGCGGTTCCTGCAGGCAGCCGAGGGCGGATGTGGTTTCCCCTGGAGGCCCCGCGCTGTGCCTCCTGCCTTCTCGCTGATGGGGAGACAGATAACGCGCCGGGAGCAGGGAGGGGTGCCTGGCGCAGACCCTGGTTCCTGCACCACCAGCACTGCCACCACCGCTGCCCGGGCTCCTGGGGCCGCTGCACGCTGCCTCCTCCGCTCGGCCCGGCCTCGGGTCTGAGGCCGCCAGAACGGAGGCTCCTCCTGCTGAGGTTTCAGGACCATCACACGCAGCTCTGACCCAATGGGTTCTGACCCACAGGGGATCTGACCCACAGGTTCTGACCACAGGGGATCTGACTCACGCGGCTCTGACCCACACTGCAGCCTCCCATCCCGGCCTTCCCACATGAGGATCCCGCTCCGCGTGGGTCAGAACCGAGTGGGTCAGGTCCCCTGTGGGTCAGAATCGTGTGGGTCAGAACCGAGTGGGTCAAAACCAAGTGGGTCAGAACCTATGTATCAGAGCCGCGTGGGTCAGAGCCGCATGGAATGATCCTGAAACCTCAGCAGGAGGAGCCTCAGTCCTGCCCCTCACTTCCTAGGCCCCCACCCCCAGCCGCACCCGCCTTCCTGTGCCCATCCCCACTGTGGTGCCTGCCTGGCCCTCAGCGCCCCCTGCAGGACTCAGGTCTCTCCCACCTCTCCCCACACTGAGCGGCTTCCTCAGGTCTCAGCAGCCTCTCCTCCCGGCCTCAGGCCCAGCAGCCCCCCGGCCCCCTCTGTCTCCCTGGCACCGGGGCTGTGTCTGTACCTCCCAGACAGCCGGCCCCGGGGCCCAGCCCACCCTGGGTATCGCACGTCCCTGCTGTTGTCTGTGCTCAGCGTGGCGGCTCTCCTGCCGGGCACTGGGCTGGGGCCCCTCAGGAAGGCACTGGGGCGGCCGTGGGCCGTCTGCGCCTCCCTCCCCTCTGTGCCCGGCCCGGACAGAGCCACCGAGTCCTGCGCCCGGTGTGTCACCCACACTGGTGCTGGGCGGGAACCGGGGACGGGAGAGAGGAGAGAGGGGGCGGGCAGAGCCGTGGCAGACATGCGGCCCGTCCTGCGTGGACGCGGTGCGACATTCTGCAGCCGCTGCTCCGGCAGGTGGTGGGTCCGGCCGCTCGGGGACGAGGCTCGCCTGCAGGCCGTGCCCTGCTGAGCAGAGCAAGGAGGCGATGCTTCCGGAACCGGGGTCACGGGGTCCCCGGCAGCTGTTGGTCATGGGGCAGGGCCCGGGCACCGCCAGGGCCTCGGAGACCCCGTCCCCTCCCGCACGCGCACACATAGCCCTTACCCCTCTGTCCCGAGGGCAGCACGGCTGCAGGGGGCTGAGCCCGGGGCACGGGCGTCCGAGGCGCCAGCGGACGGCTCACCTGGGCACTCCCAGCAGGCACAGCAGCGGGCGGTCCACACGGCGAAGGCTGGGGCTCCAGGTGGAGGAGGTGAGGAATCGGCAGGAAGATGGAGGCGGGGGGAGGGCCTTCTCCCCACACGGTCTGTGCAGGCCCTGCTTTGCCTTCGATGGGCTCAGGGGCCTCGTTCGTTCGTTCGTTCATTCATTCGTTCATTCATTCGTTCATTCATTCATTCGTTCATTCGTTCATTCATTCATTTCTCCCTCCCTCCCAGGGCGTCACTGAACCTCCTCCTTAGGCAGGACCGTGCGGGCTGGGTTGGGACCAGCTGGGTGAGCAGAGCTTTGGGGTGTGCGCTTACCAAGGGGACAGTCCACATGGAGCGCACACAGGGGGTTACCGGCCTGGGCGCACCCAGCTTCCCGGGAAAGGGGCCGGGATGGCTCTCGAGGGTGTGGATGTGGAGTGTGTCCTCCCTGCTTGTCTTTTTTTTTTTTTTCAAATATTTTATTGATTTTCTAACAGAGAGGAAGGGAGAGGGACAGAGAGCTAGAAACATCGATGAGAGAGAAACATCGATCAGCCGCCTCCTGCACGCCCCCCACTGGGGATGTGCCCGCCACCAAGGTACATGCCCTTGACCGGAATCGAACCTGGGACCCCTCAGTCCGCAGGCAGACGCTCTATCCACTGAGCCAAACCGGTTTCAGCTGCTTGTCTTTTTTTATTTAAATATATTTTTATTCGTTTCAGGGAAGAAGGGAGAGGGAGAGAAACATCCAGGATGAGAGAGAATCATGGACCAGCTGCTGCCTGCACGCCCCACCCTGGGGATCGAGCCTGAAACCCGGGCCTGTACCCTGACGGGAATCGAACCCTGACCTCTCCAGGTTCCTAGGTCGGCGCTCCACCATGAGCCACCTGGCCCGGGATCCCCCTGCTTGTGTTCCAGGTGGGCAGGGGGCGTCTCCTCTCTCCGTGCTCAGCCCACGCCGGGGTGACGGACGAGCGAGAAGTGAGTCTGCACGGGTTCGGCCAGAGCAGGTCGATTCCTGGACCCACTCCAACCAGACGCTCCGACCTCGGCGGCGGCAGGTGCCGGGAGGGACGCGCCCGCGGATAATTTTGGAGCCGAGGGCGGCAGGGTGAGTTATGACTTGTCTGGGCGCTTCCTGCTTTCGGTTGGGACCGGAGCGGGAGCGCCGGGCGCTGCCAGGAAGCCTCCTCGCGGCGGTTTGACCGGCCGGGCTAATTTAGGAAGCGCGGGAAACCTCCAGCAGCCCCCCGGGAAAGTTCCACCTTGTGCGGCCGCCGCACAAGTTCCACTGGGTCCCAAACCTCAGAGATGACATCTGGCCGACAGCGAGGCCTTATCTGGCCTGCACACGGCATCTTCCCTCCAGGCACGGCTCGGCGTCAGGCTGCGAGGCCAGGCCAGGTGGCCGGTCACTAGGGAGGGCGACGCCTCTGGGCCTTCTGTCCTGCCAGTGGGCGTCCTGTGTCCGTCCCTCCAGGGAGACCTCCCGTCAGGGCAGGGACTGGCTCATCCCGCCTCCCAGCCGGTCCCCCGTCAGCTCACACACTGAACACCTCCTGTTAGAAAACTCGGCTTTCCGTCCTCGTCTGTTCCACAGGCTTTTCCTCTTCTGCAGAGGCCTGAGCTCTGCCTGTGAACCTGAGAGTTCCCCCGCCAAACGGGGAGCACGTGTGTGGCCTAGAGAGGTAGCACACTTCCTGGAGACGGGAAGCTGGCCAGCATGCCCGCCCTGCAGGTCAGTCTCCGTGCGGGGCGGGCCTGCAGCCCCTGCCCGGGCTCCGTGCTGAGTTCAGACGCCAGCACAGCGGGCACACTCGGGGGGCAGTGGAGGGGCAGCGGGGGGAGGGGGGCAGGACGCGGGAACATTCCCGGCTGAAGCAGCGCGGGGCCCGGCCGGGTCAGGGTCAGGCGCGTTTTGGGAAGCTCCTGCGTGTTTCGCAAGCCAACTTCCTGGGGAGGGAGCAGGAGGCTGGCGGGAGAGGAAGTGGGAGCCGGCAGGTCGTGGGGCCTGCGGCTGGAATGGGGTCCTGGGATGGGAGCCCCATGTAAGGCGCAGGAGGGGGGTGGCGCGGGGAGACCCTGGGGTGGCTGCAGGGTGCCTGGGGGCTGCAGAGAGGAGAGAGGTGGGATAGGACCAGCACCGGGCACTGCGACCTGCAGGCGGCGTGATGGGGTGGTGTGGCCGGGCCTGGGAGGGGAGTGTGGGTGTTCAAGGCCGAGCTCGGCAGAGTGACCGGCACCTCAGTAGGTGACCGGGGGGCTGAGGGGGGGAGGTCACCTCGGTGTCCTGCCCTTGAGACCAGCAAGACACCGACTAATAGAAGCCGTGGGACTTTGTGTGCAGAGGAGGCAGCGTTGGCCAGGGTGGGAGGAGGTGGAGGGGCCCTGGGCTGCCGGGCACCTGCGTGCAGGCCAGCAGCCAGGGTGACCGGCTGGTCCAGGGACCACGCGCCCGCGAGGGGCTCCGTCTCTGCTCTCTCTGATCCCTGGGGGAGCAGACACGGGCGGGGCCTCCCACTGTGGGGCGGGCAGACACGCCACATGTCCACGGGGGGCACCAGGGGCCGGAGGCCATGCCAGGCGAGGAGCTGGTGGGTTCCAGCCAGGTGTCCGCGGACGGCAGCCCCCCCCCCATCCCCCGTCTCCTCTGGAGAAGGGGGAGTGGCCTGAGTGAGGCTCAGCGTGAGAGCCTCGGCCCCCAGACGGAAAGGTCTCGGGGTCGATCCTGGTCCAGGACAGGGACCTTGGACGCAGGTGCAGCCCCAGCCCTGGCCCTGGCCGGGTGCGTGCTGGGCCCACAGTGCGTGCCTCTCACATCAGTGCTTCTCTCTGACTCCGCTCCCTGCACGCTCCGAGCACCCGTGGGAACGGCCTGGTGGAGGACTGACTACGAAAACCACCGGCGGTCTGTGTCTGCACACGTGAACCGGTCAGGGCTCGTCTCTGACGGGACCACCAGCCACCTGCGGGATGACCCCCGGAGCGAGACCTGTCTCAGGGGGAGTCCTCGGGGTGGCTGAGACAGGTGTGGGCCCGGGCACCGGGGTCAGCTCTCTGCGGGCAGTGCCCCTGCGTGTCCATACCCTGTACCGGGGGTGGGGGGAGCACCGAGAGGCTGAAGGCAGGCACGTGTGTGATGGGCGGGCACCGGGACGATGTGTGGCTGTGGCCTGGCTTCCAGACCAGCTCCGATAGCTACTGGCTGTGGACTTTGGGGCAAAAGTACTTAAGTCCATGAATCTCCTTTTTCCTCAGACATTTTTTTTTAAATGTTTTTTTTTTAATATATTTTATTGATTTTTTTTACAGAGAGGAAGGGAGAGAGATAGAAAGTCAGAAACATCCATGAGAGAGAGACATCCATCAGCCGCCTCCTGCATGCCCCACAGTGGAGATGCGCCCACCACCAAGGTACATGCCCCCGACCGGAATCGAACCCGGGACCTTTCAGTCCGCAGGCCGACGCTCTATCCACTGAGCCACGCCGGTCTCGGCTCCTCAGACACTTTAGCAAAACACCGCCGCCCGGCATGGCTTGGTGGTTGAGCGTCAAACTAGGAGCTAGGAGGTCACAGTTGGATTCTCTGTTAGGGCACAGGCCTGGGCTGTGGGCTCCATCCCCAGTGCGGGGCGTGCAGGAGGCGGCTGGTCCGTGGTTCTCTCTCATCACTGACGTTTCTCTCTCTCTCTCTCTTTCTCCCTCCCTCCCTCTGTCATTCCTTCAGGGTTGCTCCTGGCTGTCACTGCTGGGAGCTTCCGGAAGTCTCCTCAGCTCCTGCTCCCGAATCCCTAAACCCGCAGAGGTTGGGACTCTGGGCTGGCGGTGCCGCTGCAGCTGCAGGTGAGCTGGGTGGCCTGCCTCTGCCACCTCGTCCCGGCCGTCGGGGAGGCCAGTGGGTGCGGGTGGGACCGTTGCCTGCCCTTCCCCGCCGCCTGCTGCAGTGGACGAGCTCAGGGCAGGCCCGCCGCCGCCGGGAGGAGCCCTCGACGGCCCTCGGCCGGGACGGCAGCCAGCTGGCCCGAGGAACTGGCACCGACACGGTTAACCGCCGCCGAGCTGCTTCCAGCGGCAGAAGCCGGGAGCCGCAGTCCGGGAATAGCCGCTCGGAAAGAGGAAGCACCGGCTGTGCCTGTGGTCGCACCGGCAGGCTGGGGGGACCGGGCAGGAGCGACCGTGGGATCCAGGCCCACCTTCGACCCAAGGAGCGCTCGGAGGCCGGGCCAGGCCGCGCAGGCAGCACCTGCGTCTCGGGCAGAGCCGGAGGGAGACCCTGGAGGGCTAGCCTCACAGCCCTGGTTACGCCGGGGGGCCGGAGCCGTGCCATAGCATCTCGCTGTGCACGCGTGAGCATGGGCGCGTGTGCGTGAGTGTGCAGTGTGTGTGCCACGTGTTATGCAAGTGTGTGAATGTGTGGAGGGTGTGTGTGTGTGTGTGCCTGAGTGTGTGTGTGTGAATGTGGAGAGTGTGTGTGTGTGTGTGAGTGTGTGCATGTGTGTGTGTGTGCATGTGGGGCGAGTGTGCGGCCACTTCCTGGGAGACGCGTGCCCCATCTGGCACAGCGCCGCTCTCCCATCCCGTTGAGGGAATGGCTGCCTGGGACCTCACGTCTCTGAGAAGCATCGCTTTCCCCGGAGTGGGTGTCTCTGCAGATGGGCAGCTGCCTGGCACGTCCCAGAAGCCCTCGGGTGGGACCACCGGGAGGTCAGCGAGGGCGGGGAATTCCGGGCGGGGACCCGTGGGCAATCCCCGGCTGTTGGCGAACGGTCACAGGACCCGGGATGCGGCGGCGGTGGCGGCGGCAGCTCGGACGGGCTGAGGGGAAACGGGCATGGGTGCGGGACGGGGAACTGCCGCGCCCGCTCGTCCAGAATTTCCTGGGGGAGTTTCACTTCGCCTTCGGGAAGGGCTGAGAGCTCTCGGGATCCAGGTCACGGGGTGCGTCCGGGGAGAGCCGCGGCCCGGCCTCCCGCCTCCCGCCTCGGACCCAGAGCGCGGCGGCCGGTCCCCCTCCTGGACGCTTCCACCGCCCACAGCTTCCGTGTGCGAGCGGCCCGGGCTGCACCTGGCCCTGCTGTCCTCCTTCCGCTCCAGCGCTGAGGGGAGGAAAGGGCGGGAAGGCAGGAACCCGGGCCGCGGTGCCTCTCGCACACCCTGATGCAGGAAGCGCGGGGAGACCCGCTCCCTGATCCCCAGGGCTCCCCTCCGCCACCAGCGGCAGTGAGACCAGGCGGCCAGCGCCTGGCATGGCGCTAAAGCACATGTCACAGCATCGCGCCTGTCGCACCATCACACCATCACAATATCACACTATCACAGCATCACACTGTCACACCATCACATCATCACAGCATGGCGCCCATCACAATATCACACCATCATTAACATCACACCATCACAGCATCGCGCCCGTCACAGCATTATCCCCATCACAGCATCACTCTCCTCAGCATTGTGCCTGTCACAGCAAAGTGCCCATCAGAGCATCGCGCCCATCACAGCATCACACCATCACAGCATCAAGCCTATCAAAATATCACACCGTCACATCACACCATCACAGCATCACACTATCACATCGCACCCATCACAGCATCATGCCTGTCACAGCATCGCGCCTGTCAAAATATCACACCATCACAGCATCGCACTGTCACAGCATCGCGCCCGTCCCAGCACTGTCCCCATCACAGCACGGCGCCCGTCGCACGCAGCCTCCGGGAGGGCGCTCCCGGCAGGCAGGGGTACCTGGCGGCTCTGGGGCTTGGAGCGGCTCGGGAAGGAGGACGGGAGAAGGGCCGGGATTCCCTGTTCATTTCACGGGTCCTTACCCCGCACGGAAGGCGGCTCTCGGCTTAGCCGGTAATTACTTCAAACACTTAAAAAAGCTGGTTAATGATGTTCAACATAAGTAATCATGTTAAATGGTAAAATTTAATTTCTTAAAGACCCGCGTCCCCCTCTCTCCCGGCACGCTTTGTTCGGCGGGATGTCCGCGCAAATTGAATTCTCTCCGAGCGGCGGCGCCGGTGCCGTATGGTAATTACCTGCAGATTGGATCTGTCAGCGGCCGGGGCGCCGCGCGCCCGACACTGCACCCTCTCCTCCGAGAGCGATTACAAAAAATTAAGACGGATGGGGGAGATTAGGGGCGGCCGGCGAGCCCCACAAAGGCCCGCGGACCGCGGACGGGCGCGGCATTGTGCGGGCCGAGCTTTAATGACTCCCGGTAATCAGCGGCTCCATTACCCGCGCCCGCGCCCGCGATGGCGCAGATAACGGCCCGAGTGATTTTCCGCCAGGTGGAAGCAATTTATTAGACACAAAACCGCCCGTGGCGGAGGCGCGGGGGAGCGAGGGACGCGGGGAAGTCGGGCGGGCGGATGCGGGCAGGGCAGGTCCCGGCGGCCTTGGTCCCCGGCCTCCCTCTGGGGCTGCAGGCAGCTGGGCGGAGGCCCCGAGGGCCCTGGGCGCTTCTGAGACCAGCCCCTCCGGGACGGGTGCCTCCCACTCCCTTGCCCATGTAGGAGCTGCGGGCTGGGCCAGCGCTGGGGAGGGGGGGGAGGCCGGTCACAGGGCCACGCCTGCGGGACATGGCAGCTGGTCCCAGGTGCTCAGGGCCCCGGGAGAGCCCGTCCCTGTGTGCGGCCCACCCCCTCCAGGACAAGGCCCCCTCCAGGACGGCAGGCAAATTCCTTAGGCGGTCGGTCACTCAGGGAGGGACACAGTCCATGGCCCCCTCCCCCTGACCCCACTCTGCACACACACTGGCCCTGAGGCTCCGCCCCCTCCCCCTGCACACACACTGCCCCTCTGAGTGTGAGCGGGGTGCCCTTTGCCTTGTTCCTGCTGGTGCTGTTTTAGAGCAAACACGTGAATGAACGTGCATCTGACACGCCTTCCTGGCAGCTGTGTTGTAAAACACGGGCGGTCGGCGTGTGTTGTATGTGAAGAACGCGTTTCCCTTCCCGATTGCTGCTCCTGGGGGAGTTCCCGCCGCCACCGTGACCCAGTCCCCGTGTTTCCGGGCTCCACGCGGGGCTGCCTCAGGAGCAGCGCTTTGTCTGGGCGAGACCACATTACCTCTCCACTGACTCCCCAGTAGCTGTCTCCGCCTCACCTACTGACACTGCACGGGGAGGTGTGAACGCTCTCTCCATCGGCTCATTCCTCTCCCGCGGGGGGCGGGCTGGCCGATCACTGCCCACGCGCAGGTTTTCGAATGACACTGCAAACCCGTCGCTGCCAGAACGCGTCTGTGAGGCTGCACGGTCTCTCCCCGACACGGCCTGGACAACGCGCACCGGAGAGGAGCCACGTGGTGAGACAGTGAGGGGGAGAGCGCTGAGGGCAGGCGGCGGGCGTGTGGGTGCCGTTGGATCAGGTCTCAGCCAGGCCACTGGCCGGCGCCATAGTGGATATGCATGGTCATTTCTGCCGTGGCTTCCGTGGGGCCTGGGTGCTGGTCCCCGGGGCCCCAGGGCCTGGCCAGGGAGCCCGTCCTTCCTCGGGGCCCGTCCCGGGGGTGCGGCACCCTGCTGGCAGGAGAGCACCGTTTCTCTCCCGGTCAGCCGGGACCACAGGTGGGCTCTGGTCTGGACACTCTGCCTCCATGACCTCCCATGACCTCTGCTGTCGACAGCCGCCTTCCCCGGGTCAGGACAGGACCCGGGACAAGGACTCTCCTCACCAGAGCCTGGCCCCCCGCGGCCCCCGGAACCCTCAGCTTCCCCAGCCTCCGCCCGGTCAGCGGCGGCACGGACCTCACGGGCCTCGGAGCGCACACGCAGCCTTTATTCCCCGCCCCGCAGGCCCCGCACGCACGGCCCTCCACGGCGGCGGGCGGAGTCTCGCTGTCTCCCTGGCTCGCACGCACGCAGCCCCTCAGTAGCCCACCGTCTGCCTCTGGATGTTGAAGGGGTTGCAGGGCTTCACCGTGGTGACCACCCGGGACAGCGGTGCCTGGCGGCGGAAGAGGGTGACGGCCATGTCTCTCCGCAGCACGCTGGAGGAGGAGAAAGAAACGGACAGTCAGACACGCATGAAAGACACAATCAGTTGTGTTTTTCTCATATATATTTCTATTGGTTCCCGAGAGAAAGGGAGAGGGAGAGAGAGAGAAACAGCAATGATGAGGGGGAGTCATTGATTGGCTGCCTCCTGCAGGCCCTACCCTGGGGATGGAGCCTGCAACCCGGCATGTGCCCTGACCGGGAATCAAACTGTGACCTACTGGTTCACAGGCCCACGCTCAACCACTGAGCCACACTGGCCTGGCTGCAGTCATTGTGTTGATGGAGAGAGCCTGTGTCTGGAAGTATAGTAGGCGCTAATACAGACACCCCAGCTAAAAGGCGGGCAGGCTCTCCAGAGGCAGCGGAACAGCCCCCGGGGTTCCCAGTCTCTGTGGGGGCTGAGGGTGGGGGGGACTCCGAGGGGCCACCTCTCTGGGCCTGGCGTCCATCCTGTCTGGCGTGGATGTGGTCGTGCTGACTCCCCTCAACCACTGCACCCTCCTCAGCAGCCATGCCCGTGGCTGAGGCCACGCACGGTGGGGACAGGACACAGGTGCCCAGCACAGTGGCACTGGGGCTGCAAGCAGCACTGGCAGGGCCCTCTGGACACCCAGGTTTGGCCACGAGGGCCCAGCAGTGGGCTCCCTGGAACTATGACGCCCTGTACATGGGCAGCCGAGGCCGGGGCCAGCCCGAGCGTCCCTGTGGGAGCCACTTCTCCGAGGCCTCCTGGGCCCTTACAGAGGACGTCCTCACCCACACTGGGAGGCACCGCCCTCACAGGGCGCTGGGTCGGTGCCGGGGGCAGCACACAGACCCCGTGAGCCGGTGGATAGGAAGCGGCAACCCCGCTCCCAGAGGCGGGTTTCAGCGTGGCCCGGGGCTGCTTCTCTCCAGCAGAGGGAACTACAGGGTCGTGGCCCTGACCTCCCGCCTCCGTTCTCCGTTTGCGAAGGGTTTAAGAAAGCAGGACTTCCCACAGAGCACTGCCCACCGGGAGCCCTGTCCCCTCCGCACGGCCTGCGCAGTGTGGCCGCTGACAGTGAGTGTGCAGTGCAGAGCCGGAGGCGGACGCCCGCCGGGAGCGCTCGGAGCTCCTGGCGGCTTCTAGCACAGCGGCGGGAACGACTCTCCGTGCCGGGGGACCAGCACCCCATTCTTTAAACCACGGGAGCCACCGGCTACTGGCTAATCGCTCTGTAACGGCAGAGCCATCACGAGGCGCCCGGGGCCCCGCACACCAAAGAATGAGCCGTACTCACCCATGCACCTCGGAGTCCAGCGAGGGGACGGCGGCGGGCACCTGGGAGTTGGCCGGGTGGGTGGCTGTGAAATGGACCTTCCCCGTGTACCCCGGGATGTTGGCAGAACTGCAGGAGGCAAGGAGAGGGGAGGAGAGGAGAGAGAAGGAAGACTGATTGTGGTGCGGCCACTTGGAGACACAGAGGCGCACGCGGCCCCGGGCGCGGTCCCTCCAGAGGTCTGGGCCGGCTGCTGAGTGCCAGGGGCAGGCGGCTCGCCCGGGGCGGAGAGGCTGACCTCAGGCCCACGCTCTCTCGCCACAGCGGAACCTCGTTTCTGGAGCTTAATTCCTCCCAGAAGGCGCTGCGCCAGGAGAGGCTGTGGCTGATTGGCATAAGGGGTGCCCTCAGCCTGAGCAGCCTCTCTCTCAGGGCCGTGGCATCTGGAGAATTCCTGGAAGGCGGGTGGGGAGGTTCGGTCCCTTGGAGAAACGTGTTCACGTACAGAGGAAACAGCACAGCACACATGCGCGGTGTGCCAGGAAGGGTGGTGGGACTCCTTCAGGTGTCCAGAATAGACTAATTCATTTACATGTTTTCTATCGGGAGAAAAATATGATTCCGTTTTCCAACAAGCGCTCCTCCGACAGCCTTCTGGGAGGAATTAGGCCCGAGAAACGAGTGCCACTGTGGCGAGGGACATCCGTAAGACAACAGGAAAGATAACCTTTTTCAAAAGGTGAACAATATGTTCAAAATTGCAACCTACAGGAAGGAAGACGCTCTGCAACCTCGCAGGCCCTCTAGTGCCCGCACTGGGTCACTACAGTGACCTGGTCCCCTCCCTGAGCTCCAGGGCCAGGGAGACAGCAAACAGAGGGGTTTGCACACAAAGGAGAGCATCAGCCACCCAGACACACCTGGAGAGCGGGAGGACGCCTCCCCCCAGGCACCATCCCATAAGGCTTAGCAGCCACATTTATAAAGAACTCCACTCCACTCCACACCAAAAACACACCCCACGCCTCCCACCGAGAAACGGGCAGAGAACCGCAACAGACCCTTCTCCAAAGAGCATGCATGCTGATCATCAAAGCGTGATCTACAAATCGGCCGTCTGGATGGCCACAGTATGACACCCCCTGGCTCAAGCGCAGCCAAGGCAGGTGCCATGTGATTGGTGGGGGGGGGGCATCATCGACCCGCAGAGGGAGGCCCAGGCCACAGGCCAGCGGGTGTGATCAGTCGGGTGGAGTGGGGGCTCCACCATCACCCCACAGAGGGAGGCCCAGGCCACACAGCAGCAGGCTGCAGCAGGTGGGCGGGCAGGCCTCCCTCTGCGGGGGCAATCCATCAGGGGGCTTCCAGGCTGTGAGAGGGTGGTGCAGGCCAGGCTGAGGGACCCCTCACCACCCCAAGGGCATGAATTTGGTACACCAGGCCTCTAGTATGAAAATAAATGCTCAGTGTCGCGTGATTGTCAGAGAGCAAATTAAAACCACGAGGTGTCACTTCACGCCCATCAGTGAGGCTGGAGTCAACACGCCAGCAAACACGTGCTGGCGAGGACGCGGAGAAAAGGTCGCTCTCCGCTCGGCTGGTGAACTGCAGGCTGGTGCAGCCATCATGGCAGACAGCATGGAGTTTCCTCAAAAAATTATAAATGGCCCTACCCTCTGGCCCAGCGATCCCACTTCTGGGAGTTTATCCAGAAAACCCAAAACGCTGATTCGAAAGCATGCATGTAGCCGGCCCTGTGTGCACTGCTGTGGTCTGCGACGGCCAGGCCGTGGGCAGCCCGTGCCAGCGGAGGCCGGGGACAGAGAGGCGGTGCTGTGCCACGGAGTGCCCCTCGGCCACAAGCAGAGGGGAAGCTGACCGCTGGCCACAGGGTGGCTGCACCTGGCGGGCGCTGTGCACAGTCAGCCCATCCCTCGCCTGGTCCTGATTGGTCAGACCCCAGCAGCAAGCTAACCTGCTTGGTCAGAGCATCTGCCCCCTGATAGTCAGTGTAGGTCATAGCAAGCGGTTGAGGGGGTCTTAGCATATCATTACCATATTGCACTTTGATTGGCTGACTGGCGACCGGTCGGCTGGACACTTAGCATATTAGGCTTTTATTATATAGGATGGGAGAATCACCAGCTGACCCCACACCGAGGGCTGAGGGGGAGCCTCAGCAACAGGTAACCTCCTTTGAACCTCAGTCACTCAGAAAAGTCACCTGTCTCCTCACCCGGCGTTCAGAGCGAATTCCTTCATTTTTACTGAAACCCACGGCCACCCTTCACCCCCGACAACCAGGCAGGGCAGCTGTGGGGACTCACTGGCTTGTTTTGGAGTAAAGGACCTTGGAGCTCCGAGGCTTGCCCAGAGATGCGATGTCCGCAAAGGGGTTGTCAATGTCGTCAGGGTCGGCGGACTGTACGTGGCCGCTGGGCGCATGGAAAGAAAAGAGAGCAGAGGGTTCTTTCTGAGAAATACGGAAGGGACAGATACACAGCGTCCTAGCTTCCCCAAATCCCCTGCCAAATAGACCCAACATTGACAAAGAAAAGAAAAGAAAAGAAAAGAAAAGGAAAGAAAGCATGATGACAGAACAATTTGCCTGAAAAACAGGGAGAGGTTGCCTGGCTCTTGTGAACCTAAGTTTGGACCAAAGTGAGGGGCATGGCTGCCTGTGCGTCTGAGCGCAGAAAGGCTGTTTCTGCAGAACTGACAGCCCGTCTGCGGCCCTGGGATGACCCATCTTTGGACCCGGGGAGGCGGCCTGGGCAAGGCGGGTTGGGACCTGCAGAGCTAGCGGGGTCCTGGGAGATGGAACCGGGCCACCGGCAGTGCGGCTTTCTGTGCTGGGATCTGCGACAGGTCTCTGAGGAAAGTGCTGACACCGAGCAGGCGCTGTGCCAGGACAACGTGAGAATTCTGTGACAAAGCCTCGCTGTCAGTGGGGTGAGGCGCACGCATGCAGACGGGAAGCCAGTCCTCTCAGAACGGGAGGAGACGTTACTTACGTGTAGAACGGGATGTACTTGCTTCTGGAACTTGGACTCACGCTTAGAAAAAGAGAAAACACGACAGTTGAGTTCTTGATAGTAGCTCACAAACCTCCACTTGTGACAGTCTTTCTTCTCACACACAAACAAAGTCCTCAGAGCCATCTGGGAACTGGCCTCTGAAAGCCTCTCGTGTGAAACAGGGTCCCCTAAGCTGTAGCTGTGAGTGAAATCAAACCCTGAACGAACACTCCCAGCTCTCAGGGGCACGTCCTTGCTGACGCCGTGACTTAGCGCCCACGCGAACCTCCCCACGCATCTTCCTTTTGCTCTGCGCTCCCTTCGCGATCACCACGCAGGGACTGTGGGTTGTGGTGAGAACCAAATAAAGAGACTTTCAAAAGCAGAATTGCCATTTTTTTAGACTAAATGCCAAAGATTACCTAGGTGGAAGGATGTGTGATAAGCCCATCGTGTTTCGGCATTAATAGAACCCTAAAGAAGACTGTGACACCAAGTTTGATAAAAATAATTTCTAGCTGAAACCGGTATGGCTCAGTGGATAGAGCGTCGGCCTGTGGACTGAAGGATCCCAGTTTTGATTCCGGTCAAGGGCATGTACCTTGGTGGCGGGCACATCCCCGGTGGGGGGCGTGCAGGAAGCAGCTGATGGATGTCTCTCTCTCATCAATGTTTCTGTCTATCCCTCTCCCTTCCTCTCTGTGAAAAAAAAATCAGTAAAATATATTTAAATAATAATAATAACAATTTCTAACCCCCGAAGCTCACAGACGTGCCACCCTGGAATACTCCGGGGCACTCCTGCTCTGTTGAGCTGCTGGAGCAGTCAGCCTTCGGGGGGTTGAGAGGCAGGAGGAGGAGGCAGCGGCTGAGCACGGGACGGAGTGGCAGACCAGACCGCTGGGTGCCCTCCCACAGGGACTCGGGCACCAGCTCTTGATGGACATGCGGCAGCGGGAGCCGGGGGTAAGCAGACGGGGAGGCACACTTACAAATTGATCGGCTTGGCTGGTACCAAGAAGGATCTCGTTTGAAACCGGTCCCAGAGGCCACCGACCATCTGAAACCAGCGGGATGGGGGTGGGGGGCAGACCCTTAAAGACAAGTCGCTGCGAGTCCCAGCACACAAGCTCCACCCACTGTCGTTCCCCCTACGCTAGAGCAGTGGTCGGCAAACTGCGGCTCCGTGGCCCCTTGAGTGTGGCTCTTCCACAGAGCACCACGTGCAAATGGCTTCTGAGGAAAGGGCTGTCTTAGACAACACGTCTAACATACAACACACATGACATCAAAGTACTTGAGCTTATCAATAACTTCTACGATCGTGGCACTTCCAACCCACACGTGTACAGATTTACTGGTTCTTCCCACCGCGCTCTGCAGTAAGTAAGCCCGAAGTCGCGCAGAGCGTGGGAGGCCGGCTCCCGGGGTCGGCGGGACGCGCGCCGGGGCCTGACCTGCGTCACCGCCGGGGTCCTCTCGTAGCGTTTCTCCGTGAAGCACGGCGAGACGACGTCGGCCGCTCTTTCCACGGTGGTCTCCTCCGGGACGAGTTTGGGTGGGAGCATCTTGTCCCAGGGAACGTTCTCGTAAGCCCTGCGACGGCACGAACCGCAATCCATGAAAAACATGGGTTCAGTGGGCATAGTTCACCCCCGTATCACACGCTGACCTAGGCAGAATCCGAAGGTGCCCCCCAATTCCTGCCCCCTACCCCCCGCTGCCAAGGGCTCGTCCCCGACTCCTCTTCCTTCAGACCCGCAAGCTCCCCGCAGGGCAGTGCTGGCTTTGCCTTCCTCACACACCCACCCAGCCACTGCCGGCACCTCTCAGCACCCTGCCCGAGCCCCGGCTCTCTGTGTCCCGGATGAGAGCACCCTCTTTTATCTTTTCCTGTACGTCTCTCTGGGATGCGAGCTATCTCCTTATCGTGCCTGTTGCTTACTGTCCACCTCTTTTTTAGAAGCAGCGCTCTTGGAGATGGGAGAGCTTTGCTTTAGTCACTGATGAGTCTCATAGCTTAGGGAGTAGACACATAGTAGGTCCACTATGCCTTTTTTTAAATGAATAGATAGATTTGCCAACCTTTCCCTGATGCTACTTTCTATGATGCTGCACTCACCTCCCCCCCCACCCCCTCTCTTGGAGCATTTCCATTCTGTTTTGGTTTTCTTTTTTAGTAAACATAGGGGTTTTTTTTTAGGTTTTTCCTTGACCTGTTTGTGTTAGCAATAACACAAGTGACTAAATATCTGTGTCTGATGTTGTCTGGATTTCTCGTAGGACTCAGGATAAGGCAGACACAAAGGGGCTACATCGTTAAGTCTAAAGTAAAATTCTATTGGAAGAGAGGTTCTTACCTTTGTGTGGTGGACTTATAAAACAAGTCCTTCGCACTGCACTTCTTGTTGGGCTGTGAAGGCGACCCTCCGTCCTCCTGGAAGGCATGAACACAGAACAGACCGGGCATGAACGGGAATGGACCAGGCCCTCTGGCCACCAGCTCCCTCCCCTCCTCCCTTTCTTCACTTCTTCTCGGACAGCACCTTTCGGGTCAACACGTACATGCTTCCCAGCGTTCCTCTGCTGCCTGGGATAGTCACGTTTTGTATCCATTCTCCTAATGAGTCGGTTCAAATTGACCAAGATGTATATTCAAGTCAACATAAAGTCGGGTTTTTACGAGGAAGCTCTTCAATTTTTAATGTCGGCAAATAGTGTTTAATTCTATGGAACTGCAACACTGAAAAGTCTCTGTCTTGTCTAACAATCTTGTTCTGGAATATTATCCTCTTCCTCTCGTTCATCTTATCAAAATTAATTGTCTTGTAGCCACTGTTGTTACCGTCTCTGATGGTTCCCTTATTTAGACTCACCGCCACACATACCAGTCCTCTGCCTGCTGTGTTCCCGTGTCCTCCCTGGTTTTCCCACCCGGTCCTCGGTTCTGCTCTCTTCACTAACGTTCAGTTTTCGGTAATTCCTCCAAGGATGCGAACTTCCTCTAGCCCTATTTTTTTAACTCATCTTCATGTTTGAACCATGTTCTAGACGAGGCTTAGGGGTCTAGTTTAACGGTTATGATTGCTTAATAACAAATACGCTCATCGATTTTGGACTGTATTGTTCATTGACTTTGGACTAAACTCAGTTTCACTGCTTACTAGTGTTCTGTGAGCTCTACCCTCCTGCCTCTCCCCACCCCCACCCCCCACATACACACCTAAACCTCTCTCAGGTTATACTTAGGATATCTGTATTGGCTTTTCTGCAGTTTCAAAATAATTTGTTGAGGAGAGGCTACATCTCTGTCCATCTGAATTCAGACTTGTCATACTTCTTCAGTCCTAGAATTCCCGTCCTCCGAGCTGGTTGGTGGCTGTCAGCCACGGGCGTCCATCACTCCCTGCTATGGAGGAGGGTGCCCTGGCCAGTGGCGGGGGTCTGGATCGGGCACGACCAGCCTCTACTACTCAGTCCTCCCCTCAGGTATAGCTGTAGAGATGGCACGAGGCAATGCCGGCTACACCACGATGGTGAAGGTCTGCATTGGTGCCTGGCACATAAGGCGCATTTTACAAGCGGTAGCTATTTAGGCTCAAATGATGAACAACACAGACAATGAATAAATGAGTTTGGAACACTGTACTACACTCCCCGGTAAGAATTATAAACTATAAATAACACAGACAATGAATAAATGAGTTTGAAACACTGTACTACACTCCCCGGTAAGAATTATAAACTATAAATAACACAGACGATGAATAATGAGTTCGGACCACTGCACCACTCTCCCCGGTAAGGATTATAAACTATAAATAACACGGACGATGAATAATGAGTTCGGACCACTGCACCACTCTCCCCGGTAAGAAACCTCACTTTGCAGGGCTCTTCCTCGTCGAACGAGTAGGAGTAAGTGATGGAGCTTTCGTCATGCCGGGGCTGCGAGGGAGTGACTCTCACCGGGCTGGTCCAGCCTGAAAGCAAACGCGACAGGTGTCCGTTACCGCAGCGAACACGTCTTCTTTCGCCAGCTCTGTCCCTACCAGGAACGCTAAAATGGGTGCTGGGAATTAACTTTCCCGCGGATCATCCAAGGATGTTTTCTCATCGGTGGGAACAGCCTAGCTCTGGAACTTACACGTTAGGGTTGTTATTATAGTGTAGAGTTGCTCGGCCATTTACTCCTCGTTATTGGGAAATTAGAAATTATGGTGAGACAAATGAAAATACACAACCTAACAAAAGTCATGGGACTCGCCGAAACCGGTGTGGCTCCGTGGATAGAGTGTCGGCCTGCGGACTGAAGGGTCCCAGGTTTGATTCCAGTCAAGGGCATGTATCCTGGTTGCGGGCACATCCCTAGTAGGGGGCATGCAGGAGGTGGCTGACGGATGTCTCTCTCTCATCGACGTTTCTAACTCTCTATCTCTCTCCCTTCCTCTCTGTAAAAAAATCAATGAAATATATTTTGGAAAAAAAAAGTCATGGGACTCAGCAAAAGTGGCGTTGACAGAGACATGCATAGGTATAAACCCTTATATTATAGAAGAAAGCTCTCAAGCCAACAACCTTAATTTACACCTTATGGAGTTAGAAAAACAACAAACTAAACCCAGAGCTAGCGGAAGGAAGGAAATAATAAAGATCAGAGCACAGATACAAAATAAGAGAAAATTAATGAAAGCAAGAGTTGGTTCTTTGAAAAGATTAAAACGCTGACCATTAGCTAGATGGATAAGAGAGAAAGAAGACTCAAGTACAATCACAAATAAAGAAACATTACAACGGATTTTTTATAGAAATAAAAATAATTATAAGACTCTAGAGGCTCGGTGCATGAAACTCAACCAGGGTGCAGTCCCTGGGCCTGGCTGGTGATTGAGGCACGGGTGTCTGGCATGGAAAGGCAGGTCCCAGCTGACCTCTGCGCCCTGGGCAGCACCTGGGCCCCCAGATACCCTGCTGATGGATGTCTCTCTCTCATCGATGTTTCTAACTCTCTATCCCTCTCCCTTCCTCTCTGTAAAAAAAAAAAATCAATAAAAAATAAAAAGGTTAGAAGACATGTGAAGAGTTACATATGTTGACTAGAGACCCAGTACATGAATCATGCTTAAGTAAGTGGGGTCCGGCTGGCCTGGCCAGGCCCCAGTCAGGGTGTATTGGGGCCAGGCCTGTTGGGAGGAGGAGACGTCGGGAGGTTGGCTGGCCGCCCCCCATGCCCCATCAGGCGGGTTTGCTGGCCACAGTGGGCGTCATAGTGACAGGTCATTATGGTAGTTATGGAATTCTGGTTGCTGGCTTTATATGTATATAGATATAGATATAGATATAGATATAGATATAGATATAGATATAGATATAGATATAGATATAGATATTAGGATGCTGAAGGTAGGAAAATCACAGAGGTTGCAAGAGGCAACCGCCTTTGTATCTGGGACAAGGGCACCGTGTCATCGGTTGCAATGAGCACAGAGAGACCAACCAATAAAGGCTGACGGTGAGTAGGGTAAGTTCGAAACACCTGATTACTGGTACATCAGAGAGAAAGTCAACTCTGAACAGAAAGGAACTACTGCATCAGGTAAATGTCTAGACAAGGTTGGAATTGGGCAAGAAGTCAGCCATCCAATCTTTTACGATTTGGCTTTGGTATTTACGAAAACCCACTGGGAAGCAGACTGGGCTGTGATACAGTTAATTCTGAGAAGATGTGCTTCCTTATCAGAATGCATTAGGGATCACATGTGTTTAAGTTTGCTAAAAAAACTGAGAGTGCTTATTTATAAATAATGACTATTTCCAGGATCTACAAAGTCATTGAAGGCCTAGGAACAAATTATATTGAAACCAATCCCTGAAGTCCTGGTATTATTCTTTGAAAATGTTAATAGCTAATAATAATAATAAAGGCTATTAACTAAATGCTTTACCACGCTGCAGAAATTATGCTAAGTATTTTGCATGTTAACTCATTATTTCTTACACTTGGTAAGAAAAGGAGTATTACTGCCAATTTAAGTGTAAAGTGACGGAAAAGTCTATAGACTTGGCTTAACTTTATAATATCTAACATTTATTGGTTCCTCCCATTAATTGTTTACATGAATTACACTAAAGAGCCCTCACTATCATCTCATGAATTGTTTTTACTCGCATGTGAATTTATTTTATAAATAAGGAGACACGGACATACAGAGATCAGTAACTAGCCTAAGGTCATGGTGGAAGTCAGCTCTCTCTGTGCCTGGCTAGGAGCCCAGGCTGTCTGACCCTAGAGCCTAGCTTCTGAGTTGGAGGCTAGGTGAACTCTGTACTTGGTTCTGAGATGCTTGTACAACCTCTGTTAACCCAATTTCAGTGGGAAATTAGCTTTCATCAACTATTTCTTAAACTTGTAATTGGCTGGAAGACAGTTCTTAGAAAAACTTACAGAAACAGCCCAACCTGAGGCTGGGGCTGATTACAAAAAAGGGGGCACCCTTTCCTATAAGGGGACCGCTCTGAAAAACGGGCTCCGCTCTTTTAAGGAAGACTCCTGGACAATGAAGACTGTTACCCAGGGAAACGCTGGTGAAAGCTTGCGCTCCGGGCCTTGCTGACCGGCTAGGGAAGTCGGTGCTCGTTCAGAATCAGTGCAATGCGCTCGCTGTCTGATGGACCTGAACCCACCCATGGTCCCCTCGTGCTCTTCAGACAGTTCTTCGCCTTAGAGAGTGTTTGATTCTTAGTAATACCGTTCTTCTCTAAGGAGTGTTTCCAATGGATTGCAAAATAATTATTTCTTAAAAACTGGTGGTTGAACCTTATTTACACTCTGAATATGAAAACTCCCAACTCAGGAATTTCCCTAAGCCCCCTGTTAACAACTGGAGTGCGTATTAAAAGCATAATTCTTATTCTGTGCTTATTAGTATACGTCCCCAAACTGTTCCTTTGGGATCACAAGCAGGTACCTGGAGGGTAGGGCTTGGCAGCGTGACGTTGTGGCGTTATTTCCATTCCCTTTGCCTTTTTTCTTACCCCCTTTTCTGGTCTCCGTGACCTATGGCTTCTCTCCATGCAGTGTGAGGAACCAGGACTCCCCACGGCTCCGCCATATGCTGTTGCTGCTGTCCCACCCCCACTGCCTGTCGAGGCCTCTGGTCTGGGCTGGGTGCGGAGGAGAAGCAGCGAGAGGCTGGTGCAGCCTCTCGTGCTAGAGGAGGCTCAGCATCTCTTGGTGCCGTGTTTGGCCATTTCCTTTCCACGTGCTCCAAGATGTCAGTCTCTCTGCACTTCCTGTCCACCGGACCTGTGTCCATACAGGACTGTTTCCCGTGGCTCTCCTTTGAAGCGGTCAGCACTGCAGGCCAGGCTGGTGGCATTCTCCGGGAGCGCCTACAGACGGTACGGCTGTCAGCAGGTGCACCAGGTGTGTCCCCGGAGCTGTGTGACACTATTCCTGAAGGGGATGCTTCTCAGCTCCAGTTCTTACCAGATGCCAAATTTCATTTCAACTCCTTTCCCATTCCATTCCAGTCCCTGAAACCTACCTCTTGCATAACCATCAGATTCCCTTCTTCCAGAGAGACAATGAGGCATGCTATACAATTATCAAAGTCAACTATAATCTGCCTTATGGTACAATTAGGTTATCTATCCTACATAATAAAAGCCTAATACGCTAAGTGTCTGACTGTTTGACCAGTCGCTATGATGTGCACTGACCACGAGGGGACAGACGCTCTGACCTACAGTAGGTTAGCTTGCTGCTGGGGTCTGGTCGACCGGAACTGAGCAAAATGGGCCAGACATGCCCTGGAACCCTCCGAGGGTCCCTCCCTAGTCCCAATTGTGCACTGGTGGGGTCCCTCAGCCTGCCTCGCACCCTCTCACAATCTGGAACTCCTCAGGGGATGTCAGAGAGCTGGTTTCAGCCCAATCCCTGCAGACCAGGCTGAGGGACCCCACTGGTGCATGAATCCATGCACTGGGCCTAATAAACTAGAGGCCTGATGTATGAAATTCATGCAAGGGGCTCGGCCCTCACAGCTCCGGCTTCGTCCAGAAGGTCATCTTGGAAGGATGTCCGGGAGGTCATTCAGCTGTCCGGTCTAATTAACTTATTATATGTTTTATTATTATAGATTACCTGGCGTGTAATTTGCGTTGGTCACTTATACCAATGAGTGTACTTTTCAACACCACGTATTATTTTACAGATAGGTTTATAAAAGGCTTATCATTTTTACCTTTTTCCCCTTACAATTTGTAATTGAAAAAATAAGATTTTCTTATTTGGTTCTTTGCAGCTTTACGTTACATTACCTACTAACCAATGAATCTTATCTTCCATGCTCCTTTCTCCCTGGTTCCCACGTTTTAAAGCATCATTAAAGCCAGCGTCGCTTCATTTACCTCCAAGTTTTGCTCGGATGGCCTTTTCAGAGGTTGCCCTGGAGTTCCACTTCCTGCTCTGCGTTAGCCCTTCCAGGAGCGTTTTCTGCCGCTTCAGCGTCGTCTGAAACCCCGCGTCGGGCCTGGGGACCCGCTGCTGCGGCTTCACGTCGTTGAAACCCACCAGGCACGGGATGGTCCTGCCGACGCCGGGCCGGAGCTCGGCATCGCCCCCTGGGCTCACGAACCCCGAGCAGGGGTCCACTAAGGGCACGTCGTCCCGGAGCGGGAAGAGCGGGTAGTCGGGCCCGAACGGGGGCGGGTACGGGTAGTGTAGGTGGTAGTCTGGCAGGGAGGACGGGGGGTACGGGTGGAACTTCAGGAACGCCGGGCTGCCTCTCTGGTCCATCCGGGCGCAGTCGTGTCTGTCCTCGACCCCTTTCACGAAGGGCATGTTCATCCTCCTCAGGAGGTGGCTGTAGTGCGGGTAGTCGGCGTTCTCCACGGCCCCGGCCCCCGAGAGGAGGGACCGCTCGGAGATACTTATCTTCATGGGGGTGGACGGTGACCTCACCGCCATGGCTCTTCTCGGGATATTGGATGCCCCCGTAAGTAAGGTGTTTCTTTGTGGCTCCTTTTCTCTTTAACAGTAAAACGTGTGTGTCCAATAGCTGCGAAGTGGTTCGCTCACCGTCACAGTATTGATGGGGCTTTCTAAACGTCAACAAGGTGTGGTTATAGGTTTTTGGTTTTTCCTTTTTTTAAGGTAAGTATTTTTTTTTTCTCGGCCAAAGGAGGATAGGGCAGTGACCCACCAGGGCAGGAGAAAAAAACAAAACAAAACAAAACAAAACACAACAGAACAAAGCCCTGGTTGCTTAGCAACAGCCAGAACGCCGCCACCCCCGAGGGGGTCACTCCTTTCTTGCCAGGAAAGGGGACAATGCCCCCGTGGTCATCAGGCATCTTGTCTGCCGTGGCCGGAAGCTTCCTTCTGGAGTGTGATCTGCACCCGCCGAATGGAATGTGTGCCGATTGAGCCGCTCCTTCCCGCCGCCGCCGCCGCCGCCGCCGCCGGAGAGCGGAGACGTCCTTCTCTCTCTCCCGCAGCGGCTCCCAGGCCCTCGAAGGCGGACTTCCTGTCCGCTCTCTGAACTCCGTCCCCCCGGCTGCGTGCGGCCTGGAAATCTGTGTTCCGCCACCTCCTCCTCCGGGGAAGGCCTTGCCGGCCACCCCGCTTCCAGGGCCGTTGATTCCTCTCCGCAGTGAGCCGCACACAGCAGTCAGCACCCGAGGCTCCTTTCCCGTGACCCGCCATCCTCCTGCCACCGCCGCTGCGCCGGACTCCGACTCCTGAGGCGGCCTCACCGCCTGTGGCTCCGGCCTGGCCTTCGAGGCCGAGGCGCGGCAAGCAGCCACCAGCTGGGGCTCAGGCCTATCCTCGGCCCCGCAATGCACGCAAGGAAGTCCAGCCGCTGCCCCGCTGGCGGTTTCCTCAGCTCTGGAATCGGCGCTGGTGCTCCGTGTGGTCCCACAGTGGCCTGGCACCCAGCCGACCCTGACCCGCCGCCGCCGCCGCCGCCATGTTGGCCCGGAACCGGCCCTGCCCCCACCCTGCCGGAAGTGGCCACCAGTACTTCCGGGCGCCATTGTTCTCCGGGCCGCCATTGTTCTAGGGGCCGCCATTCCAGTTCGCCGGTGGGCGGGCGAGTGGGCGCGGGCTGCCCAACGACTGGCAGAGTCCACAGTCAGCAGGTGGCAGGCGGCGGCGTGTGGATGGAGGCCCGGGCCCCGGGCCTGGCGCGGAGGGGCCGGGGGTGGTGGTGGCGGCGGCGGCGGGCCTCGGGGTCCCCGCTCTCCCGGGCCGGCGCCATCGTGCTCCTGCTCTCCGCCTTCCTGCTGCGGGCGCCGCCCCCGACAGGTGAGCCGGGCGTGGCTGCGGGCGGGCGGGCGTTTGGGTCACGTGACCGCTGAGGGCCAGGGGCCGGACCAGGGAGGGCCTGAGGGGCGTGTGCACGGAGGGCCACCCAGCGCCCAATCCCTGTCCGCATCCCTGGCGGGGCTGGGCCTCCCATGGCCTGAAGCCCCGGATGTCGCTGTCCGCGGTCCTGCAGGTCCTGCAGCGCCACCTGTCGGTGGGAGCTGCGGACACACGGGGACTTTAGGGTCCCGGAGAACAGGGGCCGCCGCCATTGGTTCCCCCTGAGCCCATGCACCTGCCACTCTGCTTCCCAAATCTGTCGGGGAAGCTGATGGATGGACACGGAAGTCAGCCATCTCTCTAGAAAGCTTTGGCTGCGATAGTTTGTGTTGAGGTTTCAGGCTTTTTTTCTTTTTCTTTTTTTTAAAGGAAAAAATATCTCTAAACAGGAGAGAGGTTTGTTTCAAAATGCTAATAATAATTTTCTTTTCTTTTTTTTTTCTTTTGATAGTTGGACATTTGATTCGACTACCAAGAGGTTTTAGCTTGACCCAGGATTCGCTGAAAATAGTGGGATCACAGAATTATCCAGGTATTAATAGACCATTGCGATTTTTAATATGGGTTTGCATTAAAAGCCTCCATCAACTTTGGGAGTGTTACCACCTTAAGAGATGGTAAGTCTTCCAGTCCATAAACATGGATCGTTTTCCCATTTATTTCGGTCTTCTTTAATCTCCCTCCGTGACATTATGGTTGTCCGGCACAAGTCTTATACTCCTTTTGTTAAATTTATTCCTAAATGCTTTATGTGTTTGATGCCATTGTAGATCCTCAGTTCAGTTTTTGGGTTGGTCACTCCGATTGTATGGATATACAATTGAGGTTTGCAAACTAATGTTTCATTCTGTCACCTTGCCACCATGCTGAATCACTTATTAGCTTTATTTTTTTAGTGTGGGGCCTGTGAGGTGGAGTTAGTCCTCAGGATTTTCTATATATAAAACACCACATCCTTTGCAAACAGAGGTAGTTTTATTTCTTCCTCCCAAGCTGGATGTTTTTGTTTCAGTTGCTCCAGCTAAAAACTCCTCCAGTTCAGTATTGAAGATAGTAGATGCCTTAATCTTATCCCTGATCTTAGGGGGAGAGAGAGACTGACGTCCTTCACTACCGGGTCCAATGTTGGCAGCGAGCTCTTTGCAGATGCCTTTATCCGGCTGAGAAAGTACCCTCTGTTCCTTCTTTGTTAACTGCGTAAGGCATTAGCATGAAAGGTGTTGCATTTTGTCAAATACTTGTTTTGCATATATTGAGGTGATAATGGAGTTTTGTCCTGCATTCTATTGATGTGATATGGTATTGAATGATTTTTTGTATTTTGATCTAACCTTGCATTCCTGGGATAAAAATGTATAATTCCTTTTTGTGTTGCTGGATCTGGCTGTTAACATTTTAAGGATTTTGGTGTCTATATTCATGAGGGAAATGTATAGTTTTCTTGTGCAGTATTAGTCTGATGAGAATCTTAGGGTAATAGTGACTTTGTTAGGTGGGATGTGTTCCTTCCTATTCTAGTTTTTGGGAGAGTTTGGCAGCTATTGTTAATTAATTCTGCTTTACTTGTTTGGAAAAATTCACCAGTGCATTGATCTGGGGTTGGACTTTGTGGGATTTTTTTTATTACTAATGAAACACTCTGTTTTAGGTCTATTCAGACTTTCTGTTTCATAAGGATTCAAATGAGATATGAGCTACGAATGTTACTGAGGACCACATGCATGTGATGCGTTGCTTCTCTCTTGCACCGCTGGAGCGGGAGATGGGAGCAGGGCAAGTCAGAATGGTACAGGTGCTCGGCTCTTAGCAAGCGTATCCATGTTCCAGGTCGGACTGAACCGAGTGGAGACCGATTCCCTCAGGCAGGCAGGGCTGGCTCTTCGGGTGTCTTCACCACAAGAGATGAAGTGCAGACGTAGGATCACCTGACACTTTGTAATTAAGACAACATTCTGGGAATAAAATAAATGAGTGTATGTGACCCTTAGGAAGAAGACCAGTGCATTATGCCCAGATTGAGACACACACACAAATAACACATGTGCATGTTTTAATGTTACCTGGAACGCAGCGAAGTCCAGTCCTGCCTAAGGAAGAGCCTTTACCAAACAAGACTTAGGAGAACATGACTCCAGACGGCAGATAGGAAAGCGCAGGCCGCCACTGGGGCTGTAACGTTGTCTTTCAGTGAAAGTGTACGTTATGATCCACCAGAAGAGCCCACACGTGCTGTGTGTGACCCAGAAGCTGCGGAACTCCGAGCTGATAGACCCCTCGTTCCAGTGGCACGGGCCCAAGGGGAAGATCGTCTCAGGTAGGCCTGCTCCGTCGCGACATTGGGTGCGGGTCCGAGGTGTTCTGAGAGCAAAGGGAGTGTCTGCATCTCAGGCGCCGTGGTCTGCGTCCTCACTCCTTCTCCTGCGAGTCCCTTTCGGAGCTGTCATCCAGCAGGGCGGACGCTGTGCCCGTTCTCACAGGCTTGACTGTCAGACACGGGCAGAATAACCGCCTGCCTGCGCAGTGCTCTCAGCATCTCCTGGGATGTTCCGAAAGGTGTTCCTGTTTTAACGTTCATGAAGTCATTTGGTTACTCAGCCAGACTCATGTCAGTGACGTGCGTATGAAGAAGCAAATGTGATCCTGGCTTTTGTTAAAAACACAAACGAACGCTTTGAGCCATAGACTTGTGCGTGTGATTTTGCTTGTTATACGGCCCACATGGGGGCAATTCAGGACTTTATTAATAGTTATAACTTTATACTTTTGACTTTATATTTCCTTCTGACCGAAATCCTGACAATATGGATATTTGACTTTAAATTAAATATTATTACCGAATATTTTTTAAAATTACTAAATTTAACATTGAATATATTATGTCAAAAGCATGCTTTTAAATGTACTGCATGGTTTGGTAGTGGCTGTGTATTGATATATTATTTGTGCTTATAAGAGAGTTACTTAGCATTTGCGTATATATCCAGAGGAAAAAGTGGACTCAAGATATATCTGAATGGTAGCCTTGTATTTTTCAAATTTTTGAGAAACAAGGTCTTATTCTCCTGCAGGTACTTTCCCCACACGGCAATTACTGTTGGTATGACTGATTCATCAACATTTCCCCATTCAACTTCTTATTTAGTGGTTTTGAAATGCAGGTCTTATTTTTATTCTAATGTTTCATTTGCTAAAAGCCAATTTATTTTTGCAGTGCAATTCAGAACGTGTAGATGAGCTTAGCTCTGTTCTTTTCAGCCTTGAAAATTCAGACGAATGAATTTTCATCTTGAAGGTCTGTTCAGTGAAGCACTTAATCATTTTTGCACATCTCCTGAGGAAGTTTGTCTTTATTGCTCTATTCCCATTCGTTCCTTCCTTTCTCTTCCCTTCCTCCCTCCCTTCCTTTCTTTTTCCTGCCCTCCCTCCCTTCCCTCCTTCTTCTTTCCCTCCCTCCCTTCCATCCTCCCTTCCTCTTTCCCTTCCTCTCTCTCTCCCTCTCTCCTCCCTCTCTTCCCTCCTTCCCTCCCTCCCTCCCTTCACCTTATTAGTATATTGATGTGGTGCTTGCCGGTGAAAACGCACAGGTTTACTTTGTCACCTTGGATGGAGAAAGGAGGGAATACATCACACAGAGACTTGCTGAGGAAACATTCCTGGGAGATGTTTGTTTTATAGCATGTTTTAATATTTTATATATTGAGTGATCTCAGCTATACTTTACTATGAAGCATTTGATATGTACATGTGTGTATAAGATACATGCAAGTGATGAAGCATGATAAGACAGACACATGTGAGCCTGCTCTGCAAGTCAAGATTTACAGTTTGAACCTCTTACTAAGTGGCTTTAAAAACTCCATTAGTCTTTCCCCAGCCCTTCTATCAAGTAAACGCTATCCTGAACTTGTACAATATTACTTTTTAGCTTTTCTCTATACTTTTACCACATATATACTAATGAAGGCACACACTCTCATACATATTATGTATAAATATATGTGCATGTCTTCACATTTAAATAACGAACATAGATGTCTGTCTGGTGCTGGCTGCAGTCTCAGCGTTTGTACATAACGAACCCCTTAGTTTGGCAGCAGCCCTCGCAGGAAGCACCGCCATGTCTGTGCTTCACACATGGACAAGCTGCATGTCTGCGGATCTGCACCGGTATCTGAGAATGCCTGCTTCTGGGCCACTTAGAAGCTGGTCCTGGTGGAATCGTCTCTGGCCACTCCGGCGGCCACACAGCTGATGTGGCAGGGTCAGTGACATTCTGACATAGGTCACGCTGGCACCTCTGCCAACAAACAGCTGATGCCCCCACCGCGATGCCCCCGCCTCCTTGGCATGACCCTGCGGACAAGGGGTGGCGGCATTCCTCTGTGTAGCGAGCATTCTGTCGTCTTACCTTACCCTCACGTACGTGACGGAACGCCGCTCTTGTTCTTCCTCAGAGAACAGCACCACGCACATCACCACCACGGGCAGCCTCGTGTTCCAGGACTTCGAGGACAGCATGACGGGCGCGTACACCTGCTTCCTGGAGTACAAGCCCACCGTGGAGGAGGCGGTGAAGAACATCCAGCTCAAGTTCATCGTGTACGGTGAGATCGTTTCCCGTGTCCCCCACGTTCCCCTCCGGTACCGGCTGGTGTCCGGGGCCCGGTCACTCGTACTCTTTCGGCTCCAGAGGAAGTCCTGGCTGCCCCTGTATTACAGAGCCCTTTGTGGGGGGTCACGGGAGGCAGGTCTGCTCCCTTCAGGGCTGTCTGTGGAGACAGTCTCTTCCTCCTTGAATTTCCCAGAGGAAAGTAAAATGATCCCAATCTTAAACACTGCTAGGGAATTTAAGTGAATAGCATTTGTCAGTCATGTTTAGATGAATTGTTTATTAAGCTCAGATACATAACAGCTGTATTCCAGGCAGTGATTTCTCTTGAGTAGTTGCGTGTATTGGAATCGCAGAAGTAACGGTTGTGTGTTTCTCTGTTCTTTGTTCGCAGGGTATCGTGAGCCTCGCTTTTATTACCAGTTCACAGCTCGATACCATTCAGCTCCTTGCAATAGTATCTACAACATCTCTTTTGAGAATAAACTTCTACAGATTTTAAGCAAACTGGTTCAGGACATTAAATGTGAAGTTTCCTTACAGAAGTCTGAATGCCATCATGTTAAAATGCAGAAAGCTGGTTTTCAAAATGAGTTGTTTTTTAAATTTGCAGGTAAGGATATACCATTCTCTAAAGAATACAACTCGAAGACAGGAAGCCAGTGTTAAGATCTGTGAATCCTCAGCCGTGGTTTTCACATGTAAATGTTACAGCCCGAGTATGTTCCTGTTCTCCCCTTTGACTTAGTTCTCAGAGCCCCCAAATAATATTCTCCTGATTCATGTCCTCACATAACTGAAACCCTGCTGTGATATTTTACTGTAGAATAGAATTTAGCAGAGGGAATGTCTGTTATGATGTTAAGCTACAAGGTGGGAATATTATGATATAATACATTAGTCCATGATCAAATGTACTGTGTTTTCTCAGTTTCCTGTATAAATAGTGAGAAAGATGCCAAGCCATGTGATGATCATACTTGTGACTATTCCAAAAGGCTCTCTAAGGTATGTTTGTGAGGCTGGGATGAGAAAATAAATGAGCGTGCCCGTGTGTGAGGCGTAAGCGAGCATCTAACTACTCGAAAAACCAATCATTCCCCCCCACACACACACACACACACAACACACACCACACACTTAGGGAATTCAACAGTGATCACAAAACTTTATGAAATGATAAATGCTGAGAGTTTAACAGAAGTAACATTTTGATGAAATACTTTGAAATTTAACATATTTTTAAAAATACATTTTATTGATTTTTTACAGAGAGGAAGAGAGAGGGATAGAGAGTTAGAAACATCGATGAGAGAGAGAGACATCGATCCGCTGCCTCTTGCACGCCCCCCACTGGGGATGTGCCCACAACCAAGGTACATGCCCTTGACCGGAATCGAACCTGGGACCCCCCCAGTCTGCAGGCTGATGCTTTATCCACCGAGCCAAACCGGTTTCAGCTAAATTTAACATTTTGACTGTATTAAGCTGATTCCCATTTATTTGACTTAGGATGGAAATTATGCTTTAACTCCCAACAGCAATTTAATTTACTTATTTCTTTTACATTATATTTAATATATTGGCATGCTCAGTAAACTTATGGTGATATTTTCCTATTCTAAGTACCCTAAATGACCACATATACTTTATAAAGTTATTTTTAAAGTATGTGTTTTTATTGAGTATATTGGGGAGACATTGGTTAATAAAATAACATAGGCCTCAGGTGTATGATTCTATAATACGTCACCTGGATATTGTATTGTCTGTTCACCCT
>PVJN01019206.1:0-37726 GCA_004026805.1 Lasiurus borealis | reverse complement strand
TTTAGGTGACAAGTATGATTTGTGTGTGTTCATTGGATGCTGGCAGGCTCCTTGACAGAAGGAATCATGTGAAACCATACTCAGCTGAAATTAGGAAGACACTGTGGATGTCAGCATCAATTGACTCTTAGGGAAGAAGTAAAATGTATATGCTGATGCACTTTGAAGGAAACTGTTTAAGCGTGATTAATAATGAACATGAGTAATTTCAGATCAAATGGACTTGCATTCTAAAACTTTGAAGCTATCTGTCCTAAACTAACATTAGAACAATAATACTACCACAATTTGACAGGCAAGTAAAATATATGACACTTTGTATTTAAGTGGACAAATGCTCAGAAAGGTTGTTGACATACTTGGATAAGATTTAATTAAAATGAATTTTGGAAGCAGACTATTGGCACACACATGTGCGAATACCCTGGAGTTCCAAACCAGATTGCCATTTTCATCTCCAGTGTTAACATGAGAAAATCAATTTAAAGTAAAGCCAGGGCCTATGGATGAGTGAACCTCTAATTTAACATGCAAACTTTTGTGTGCATTTTTCTGAGGAGTCGTAGTTTCATAGGAAACAGAAACTTTCAAATGTTACTAATTCTGATGATGTCTAGACTGACTAAATATATCATTAAATCAACTGCTTAAATATATATTATTCTCTCAGTTTCTCATGTGAGTTTTATAACATCAGTCTCACCACACTCAATTCAAAGCCTCTTGTCTGGTGAGTGCTCCATATATGCTTGCTATTGATAATAATGACAATAGTCTAAGCCATGATCTCATTTTCTAGAGTGTGATCCTTTCTTCATTGTCAAGTTTGTGTATAAGCCAGCAAGGTTTTAATTCTCTCTCATTGTGGCAATAAACCTGTCATTGTAATCAGGTCAGACATAAACATTTCCAAGGCTAGCATACAAATGTCTTCTCCTGCATGCAAGCTTGCCTCATTCTTGATTCTCCTTCACGACAGGAAGACCATATTGTATGTCCTCTGTCCATTTGCAGACCAAATGGTCTACAAGGACAGGGCATCTACATTTTTCCTCGTTTGTTTTGCAAACCAGTGTCTGGTTCATGATTAAGGCAGAGATAACCAATTTTTCTTCTCAACAGCAGAAGAAATATACGTTTTTTCTTACCTTCTAAAACAGATTATTACAGAATTTTAAAATATGAGTTAGAAAAATAGATATTTAAAGCATTAAGAATAGACCTGGTCCCCAGCATAAACTATCCACACACGTTTCTCTGCTTAGGTCTATGAAAATGATGTACCTAAATATGTGTTTTTCTTCTTCCTAAGGATGTTAGAGTTGTAAAATTTACTTATATTTCTAAAAATAATTTTTTTTCATTTAAATAAGAAAACTCAGAAATATCAAAAAGATATAATCCAATGAGGGTTTACAATTTGAACTGTATTATATACCATTATTCTTACTGAATCAATAGCCAAACTATATCAAACAGGTGTTAAATATAGAAAAATGGTATCTTAACCAATATTTTTAATAGAATATTTTAGTGTTTTGGTTGTCTAAAGTTTAGCTTTTAACTATATGTCATATATACTTGCTCTAATAATTTAAATGTTTTGGAAACATGGGTTTAAAATATTAGAAGCACACCATAATCCCATCCCAAAATGAATAGCTACTCTTACCAGCTTGGTATATATTAGCAATACACTAATGTATTATTATTTTAACTAGTGGACAGGGCACAAATTCATGCACATTGAAAATAAATTTATTAGAAGAAATATTTTAATATTGCTATTTGCCTTTTCTCTATTATAGAAGTGTCAACCAAATTCATGATTGACAATGACAGATTGAAACACATGCATGCAATTGACACCAGGAAGAGCTTTATATGTATTGTGCATGTGTGAATTAACTTAGCCTTTTCAATATATACTAGAGGCTTGGTGCACAAAATTCATGCATGGGGAGAGGGCGTGTCCTTTAGCCCAGCCTGCTCCCTCTCCAATATGGGACCCCTTGAGGGATATCCGACTACTCATTGATGATTGGGCCTAAACGGGCAGTCGGACATCCCTCTCACAACCCAGGACTACTGGCTCCCAACTGCTTACCTGCCTGTCTTCCTGATTGCCCCAAGCCGCTTCTGCCTGCCAGCCCGATCATCCCCTAACCACTCCCTTACCTGCCTGATTGATACCTAACTGCTCCCCTGCCATCCTGTTTGCCTCTAACTGCCCTACCCTGTAGGTCTGGTTACCTACAACTGCCCTTCCCTGCAGGCCTGGTCCCTGCCAACTGTCCTCCCATGCTGGTCATCTTGTGGTGGCCATCTTATGACCACATTGGGGCAGTCATCTTGTATATTATATTAGAGTGATGGTCAATATGCATATTACTCTTTACTTGATAGGATAAAGGCCTGGTGCATGGGTAGGGGCCAGCTGGTTTGCCCTGAAGGGTGTCCTGGATCAGGGTAAGTGTTCCCTCAGGGCATGGGGTGGCCAGGGTGAGGTGGTTTTCAGGCAGACCATGCCCCCAGTGATCCAAGTGAAGGCCCTGATATCTGGGATTTATTTATCTTCTACAATTGAAACTTTGTAGCCTGGAGCGGAGCCAAGTCTTCTTCTGCTTACACAGCCATTGAAACTTTGTTGCCTTAAGTGCCAGCCAGGGTGTGTGAAAAGCTTAGCTTCCTCCATCGCCAGGGGCAACCCAAGCCTCCCTCCTGCTCTCTCTGTGACTATAGCCATTTTGGTTGGGTTAATTTGCATACTCGCTCTGATTGGCTGGTAGGCATGGCTGGTGGGCATGGCTTGTGAGTGTAGTGGAGGTGTGGTCTATTTGCATATTACCCTTTTATTAGATAGGACTAGAGGCCTCATGCACAAAATTTGTGTGTGGGTACAGTCCCTAGGCCTGGCCTGCAATCAAGGCCATTTTCTTCAGCTACCCACAGCTGGCCCTGCCTCTCGCCACCTTCAGTACCTCATTCACCATTGGGTGATCAGTGCCTGACGGTTGGGGAAAGGTCAGCTGTTCCCACCTTCTTGCCAGCCCTGGTCCTGCTTTGGGTGGCCTACAGGCAATCAGAGCCTACAGGCAGGGAAAGGGACCGAGAGGTGGTCTGTGCACCTCATAGTGATTGGTCCAATGGTCCTCCTGGTCATTCTGCCATTTGAGTCAATTTGCATTATTACCCTTTTATTATAAAGGATAGAGGCCTGGTACATGGGTGGAACCAGCTGGTCTACCCTGATGGAGGCCTTGGATTGGGGTAGGGGGTCCCTGCTGGGGGACAGGGCAGACCTGGGTGAGGGGCCGCTGGGAGTTTGCAGGCCAGCCATGCCTCTCATTGGACTGGGTTCACTGGCCACAATGGGTATCATAATGACCGGTCATTCTGGTTGCTGGATTTTTATATATATAGACTAGAGGCCCAGTGCATGAACTCACTGAGAGCCAGACCTGACGCGCTGCCATGGGGGCGGGACACCAAAGTCCCCTGTGCCACCATGGGCGGGACCCCAGCATCCACTGTGCTGCCACAAGGGTGGGACCCCAGACTCTGGACCTACCACACAGGCGAGATCCATCAATGCACCTTCTGATGACCCGTTGTTTGGTCCTAATGGCATTATAGCATTACTGCCTTATGGACATGGACTTTTTATATATAAATAGAATCACCGCAACTTCTCTTTAAGGTAATTGTTAGCAACACAGTAGTAAATATCAAAACAAAGCCGATTATTATTGTAAATCACACAGGGAAAACAAAGGGTAAAATATTTAACTGCAGCAGTGTTTGACTATATTCTGTGCAGTGACGAACCCTGAAGTCATTTTCAAGGTCCACCATTTTATACTTCTTTTTAATTAGGTCAAGTTTCTAAGCTTTCTAAATCCGAGATTCCACCGAGTCTCCTATCTACCTACTCCAGGACTTCTGTGAGGATCAAATGAGATGAGGCATACGAAAATGCTTCACAGACATTTGGTTAAAGTGTAAAATGTTTCTAGCTGGCTATAAAGCAAGTTGTGTTCCTGGGCTGAAGAAACTCCAAGGAGGCTAGTCGCTAGGGAAAAGAAGTCAAGTGTTGCTATGTCATGTCATTACCTGGTGCCCACAGTGTCCGTTTCTGGGCTGGGGAAGCTATGGGCTACATTTTGTGGCATGGGGTCTCAGCAGCATCGGCTGCGATTTGGTGGTTCTTTTGCTCTGGGGTGGTGGTGTTCCACTTGGGAGAAGTTGAGTGTTGCTTTGTGGGCACTAGGTCTGTGGTGCTGTTTCTCTGTAAATGGCCAGTGTGTATCATGGCAGCTCCTGAGTTGAGTGTCTGCCCCCTGGAGGTCAGTGTGTATCATATCAACTGGTTGGATGGACACTTAGCATATTAGCTTTTTTATATATATATATAGGTACTATGAGATAGTTTTTAATAAAAAAATAAAAATATTTTGTCACCTTTTTCATTTGATATTTATTTAATGCCTTTCCATGTTAACTATCTCATTCCAGATTGCCTTTTTCATCATTAAAGAGCATTATGATATTCCATTATATGGATTTACTATAATTTATTAAACTAATAGTTACTGACATGGTCTTTGGAAAATTTCTGATTTTTTTTTACTCTCAATTTATCAGTGAACATCCTTTATTCAACTATATCAGGTTTCTGTAGAACAGCCTCAAAGAGGTAGAAGATTCAAAAGAATTAATACTTTAATAAATATTGCCAAATACTATCCTTAAGAGCATTGTAAAGAATTTACACATCTATAGTATATAAGAAAATAGTGTATAAGAAAACTTGCCTTATATTCTTGTCAATGTTTTTAAAATCATGCAAAAACAACTTTTTTAAGGCTGGGGCAACAAATTCAGATGCCTTCAGGGCCAGACAGATAACAAAATAAGTGAAATAGCACAGAGTAAAAAAGTGGATAGTCGAAATTCAGCAAATGTAATTAAAAAAAAAACTATGATGGCCAAACAAAATATACCTTCAGTTTTCAGGCAACCAGTTTTTAGGTCTTGTCTAAATGTAAGACAGCTAGCTTTTATTCTTCAATTTTAAAGCACAGATGTTTCTTTACTAGGAATAGCAGTACAACCTTTGATGAGATACTTATTTTTATTACATACATCTTATTACCACCTTATTTTCTTTCTTTATATATTTTACAAATTTTACAGTTATGAGAAGAATCATTCTTGCCTAGATTTAGGACTCGTTGTATGTTGTATTGATTTTATCAACACAAATCTATAATAGGTATGTTGAAAACAACAAAAATATTGTCTAATATTTTGCTTATTTATACACAAATTTCTAACCTGTCAAGTTAGTATACTAGTAAAGCCTTTTATTTTAAACACTAGTGGCCCAGTGCATGGATTTGTGCACAATGAAAGGGAATCTGGTGCAGGTGATCCAGATTCGGGGCTGACAGGGCCCCAGCAGCAAGCTAACCCATGGCCAATTCTTCAAGGAATCGACTCCCTCCTCCATCCTCTCTTGAGTCTGGGGTGTAGGTGAACCAGATTCAGGGTTGACAGGGCCCCAGCAGCAACTTAACCTACCGGTTGGAGCTTCTGCCCCCTGTTGGTGATTATGTATTATAGCTACCAGTTGAACCATCAAATGGTCAAACAGTTGCTTAGGCTTTTATATATATAGATAAATATAATACTCTTATTATTCATATGTCAGTAACAGAAAAATAGAAATGGAAATATTATCTGTTCTAAATTAAAGCAGCAACTTGGTAAGCTTTATATTTAACCAGGTAAAACAGACTTGAGAAGAAAAAAGAAATTCTATTATATTAGTTTGACAAAAAACAGAAGAAGAAAATTCTAGTTTCTTTTTTATAACTGTGGTTATTGTGTGCTCTATGAGAAAGGATGAAGGCCACAGAGAAAATTGGCACTACTCTCATTTTTCTATTCCCACTGTATCGATAAACCTCTAGAAGTTTCAACACACAGAACACAATGTGAGGGTGAGGCAGCTTGGCCTCTGTTAGCACTTGCTATGCCCTTTAAACTCCGAGACTGTGAAATGGAGACGGCTAAGTAAGGGATTCCAGTTGCTACGGACAGGATTGAAAAAATCCAGTTCAAAGCAGAATAGTTCCTCAATCAGCTTAGATGAGGGTGATGATAATTAAGAAGAAGAGTTTTGAAATGAGCCAAACTATGATGGTCAAGCAAAATATATGTTATTAATATTATGTTATTTATATTGTACTTTTGTATTGTTGACTCTTTTTTTATGTCACATTTCTGTCTTGAAAGGCCTAAAAAAAATCTAGAAATAAAATAAAGCATAAAAAAGCAGCCAATTTTTAAACACTTAATAATTTATGTTGTATTTAACAAAAAGATAGTCACCACCACTGCTGGGTGTAGAAGAAATGGTAATATGAATATTGACAACTGGAAATCAAACCTATGTTAAAGGCATTTCCTTAAGAGGTTGTGTTCAAATCATATATTATCCTGTTGTGAAAAATCATTTTGATAAATAAAATAACTTTAATACTAAGAAATAGTTAAAGGTGTTTTGAAATAGTTTCCATTTCTTAGTTTTTTTTCTTAATATATTAGGCCATATGAGAAATATCTTAAACTCTATATTAATTTTTCTTTAGATTCTTAAGGGCAATCATGAGTAAAATAAAAATAACATTGTTCAGGAAATGTTTGCTTTAGAGTAGGACAAAATTGTCCAAAAGTAACACAAATTTTTAAATGCTTATATTTGGCTTGATATTAAAAGCCTAAAGAAACAACTAATAAAATCTGCTCTGCTTAAAATAAAGGGCAGGAAAACACTGAGCCCTTTATAAGCAAAGAAATAATTTATAAGCAAAGAAATCCAATAGAGCCTCCTAATTCATCATGTTCATAACATTTAAGAAAACTAATTAGAAAAGGAAAATGTTTTCCATCACCTAGTGATATTTTTAGCTATATACTTTCAACTTTAACCTAAAAAACAATACCAAAATAATTTGGAAATATTTTATTTATTCCATTTGTATATCTATTTGTCCTTATAAAAATCATAAATATGATGTTTCTATATTTTTTCTATGTTCTTTATCTGGAATTATAGATGAATGGAATGAACTATAATTTTATTAAAATTAGGAGAGTCATTCTCTATAAGATAATCAAACTTATTTGAGTGGAATTCTACTGGTTTAGACCTCAGGCTCTTCTATCAGATTGGTAGTGGGACTAACTGAAGATATCCCAAAGTTATATAAATTGTACAGCTTCTTGTAAAGAGAATTTTTAGAGGACTTTAAAGTTATGTACAAGCTTTTAGAATTGAAGTCAACAAACATACACTATCATCAAAATTTCATTAGCTTTGAAAATGTATATTCCCTTTTATAAATCCTCATAGGTCTTATGCACTATGACAATGTTGCATTTTTAGATACCTTTGGGAAACTATAAGCATGCATCTGTTCTTATTCCTCACAATTTAAAACCATTAGTAATCATGAATGTTACTTGAGCGTAGACTTTCCTCCATTCTTTTCTCTCAAATTCCCTCTAATTCTCATACACATTGAGTTTAATAAATGAGAGAAAGGTAATTTTTCACCATAATCCAAAATTTAAATCACTTCACAGCTAACTTCATAAATGTGGGTAGGAATTTAATAAAATTTAATCTCAGTTAAGTTCAGCAAAGTGATATATACTGTATTCCTTTGAAGTCTCAGTGTGATGGTCTTCACCCATTTTAAATTATACATTCCCACCAGTAACAAAATGTTTTTGCATGCATATAACTACTACATATGCAAGTATTTATATATATTACTGTACAAGTTATCTAAATTATGAGAATATTTAAACATAGAAGTTAGAAATGATAAAGAAACATAAATATAAATACTATGTTTCTCAAAAGATATTTTTGCTCATCCCACAGGTTAAATGCATTATATTTTGGAAGTGTCTGATCTTAAGGGGAGGGTAACATGCAAATAGATAATTAGAATAAAGTGATCAATTATCTCATAGACAGTAAATACAAGATGCTAAAAACTGAAAAAAGCTCAAAAAAGACTTTATAAAGGGGGCTCTAAACCTTTCAATATAAAGAGAGATTTGACTTGGGGTAGTGAACACAATACTATACACAGATGATATGAACTACAGAATTGTATACTTAAAACCTGTATAATTTTATTATTAATCAATGTCATCCCAACAAATTTAATAATTTTAAAAAAAATAAAGAGGATTTAATAATGCAAAGAAAAGGGAGGGAAGGACGAAAAGAAGAGCATTTCAACCAGAAAAAGCATCTATGTAAAGGCACAAAGGCATGAAACCAAGATATGTTTTCAGGAAATTTAGAGACTACTAGAAAATACCAAGAAGGCGATAAATTAAATCTATACCTCACCACCCAGTCCTAACTCCTTTTTTATGCATATACATATACACATATTCATTTACATAATCACCCCTTCCTTCTATACATATACATGATTTAATAGCATCACACTGTACAAGCTGTTCTGTAAGTAAAAAGGGAGGATATAAAATAGCTTTGAGAGTGTGCTGCTGGAAACTTCCTCATTTTAACTATCTCAGGTTATTACTTTGAATAGATTTTATTGTTGTTGTTAATCCTCACCTGAGGATATTGTCCCCATTGATTTAGAAAGAGTGGAAGTGAGGGTATGGGTGGGCGGGGGAGAGAGACACACAGACACATCAATTGGTTGCCTCCTGGATGGGGCTGGGAATTGAACCTGCAACCTGCAGTCCAGGAATACACCTTTGACCAGGAGTCAAACCCACGACTCTTCAGAATGGGCTGATATTCTATCCACTGAGTAACACTGGCCAGGGCCTGAATAGATTGCTAATGACTTAATTATTTTATTATGTCATTAGAGGACTGGTGCATGAAATTCATGCACAGGTGGTGTTCTAGGCCTGTTTGGCAATCAGGGCCAATTGGGGCCAAGCTGATCGGGGACCAAAGGCCCTGGTGGGGTTAGAAGAGGAGGTAATGGTCGTTGGGCTGGGCATGGAAGGAATGGACACCAGATGCCACCTCTGCCCTCAGCACCCTGCCACTGCACGGTTCCCGGCCCCCTTCTTCCCTTGCTGCCGCACCACTACTGGGGCCTGATGACTTGGGTAAGGGATGGGGCCTGCAGGCTAGGAGAAGGGTGGGGGAAGGACTGCAGGAGGTTTGCTGGCTGTGGGGAAGGCTACCGGACCCAAGGTGGGAGCCAGCCCTTGGTCCCCCTGGGAAAGGGGTCATAGCTGCCACCATCCACCCCTTGGGAGAAGAGGCAACAGGCTGAGCATGGAAGGAATGGATGTCAATGTTCCTGTCGGCATCCCGCCACTGTGCAGTTCACACTTCACCCCTGCCTCCTTTCCTCGCTGCTGTGCTGCTACCATGGCGGGCAGATGGTGTGCCAATTGAGGCCTGCCAGCCAGGGAGAGGGACAGGGTGTGGGAGGTTGGTCGGCATCCCCAAAGCCTTCCTGGGAAAGGGGCTGTGTCTGCCGCTACTCACAGCAGGAGGTTGGCTATGGGAACACACTGACCACCATGGGGGAAGTTCCTACATTGAGTGTCTTCCCCCTGGTGGCCAGTGCATATCATATTGAACAGTTCCAGTCATTTCAGCCTTTCAGGACATTTTGGTCATTTCAGTCATCATAATGGTCACTTAGGCTTTTATATAAATAGACAACTATTAGAGGCCCGCCTGATGCATGAAATTCATGCAAGGGGCCCAGCCCTTGCAGCCACAGTGGCTTGCCTCGGCCCTTACAATCCTGGCTTCATCCAGAAGGTTGTCCGGAAGGTCATTCAGCTGTCCTGTCTAATTAGCATATGATGCTTTTATTATTATAGATTACAATATCAAATATTTTTAATTACTAGTTATATTGAGTATTTTCTTTCAAGTTTAGTGGTTATCAGAAACTCATAAGAAGTTACGACAAGGCATAACCACAGAGGTTTATATTTTCTTAGTGATATCTAATACCTTACATTTTAATAATCTTCACCACTTTTACCTTACATATGGAATTAATATTTTCTCAAATGTCTTTTCTTATTTAATTTGAATTTGGGGCATTTTTAATACATATCAATTTTCCAATCAAAATCCCAACAAGATTTTTTGGAGATATCAACAAGCTGATTCTAAAATTTGTAGGACAAGGCAAAGGAAATAGAGTACCAAAGAAATTTTAAAAAGAAGAGGATGTACATTTTCTTATCTCAAAACTTACTATAAAACTATAGTAATCAAAACTGTGTGTTAATGGGAAGAAGTAGAGGCCAAAAATAGACCCACATAAACATGACTCATTTTTGACAAAGGTGCAGAGGCAATTTTATGAAGATAATCTTTTAAAAATAGTGATGGAACAATTGGATGCCTGAATGCAAAATATTAAACTTCATTCTTCTATCTTATATAAAGATGCATTAAAAATTAATCATATACGTAAATGTAAAATATAAAATTAAACATGTAGAAGAAAAATAGATGAAAAATTTGTGACCCTGAGGAGTTAGGCAAAAAGCTGTTAGATACAACATGAAAACCAATATCCATCAGAGAAATAATTTGATAAATATGACTTCATCTTACTCTGTGAAAATGGCCAAGAAGACAAAAAAATCAAGCCACAGATGGGAAAAAAAAATGTTTGCAAATTGCACATCTCCCAAAAGATTTTTATCCAGAATATTTATAAAGAACTCATACAACTCAACAATGTAAAACAACTCAATAAAAAAATTGGCAAAATAAAATATACAAAGAATAGCTCTTAAAACTCAACAAAAATTTAAAACCTTAATGGAAAATGAACATTAAAAAAAAACATTCCACATCATATGTCATCTGGAAAATGAAAATTAAACAATGGGATGGTACTATACACCGATTACAATGGCCCAAATCCAACACCACATGCTGGAGAGGAGGTGGAGCAAGAGGAACTCCTATCCATTGCCAGTGGGAATGAAAAATGGTACAGGCACTATGGAAGACATTTGGTGTTTTCTTACAAAACTAAAAATAATCTGACCATATGACTTACCATTGTCACTCTTTGGTAGTCACTGAAAAGAATTGAAAACCTATGTCCATGTAAAAACTGTACATGAATGTTTCCAGAAGTTTTATTCATAATTTCCAAGAATTAAAGCAACCAAGATGTTCTTCAGTAGATGAATGGATGAATAAAGCGTGGTACATCGAGCACAATGAAGTATTTTTAGCACTACAAAAAAATGGGCTATCAAGCCACAAAAAGACATGGAGCAACCAACGCATATAACTAAGTGAAAGAAGCCAATCTGAGAAGGTTATCCTATATAATAAAGAGCTAATATGCAAATTGTTGTCATGTCCTTATGCCCTCCCACCCTCACCTCCCAGCCTCCCACCTGAGGCTGCATCTCCTGCCCTGTAGGGCTTGATGGGAGTGGGGCTGTATGGGTCTGGGGTCTCGCATGATTTTGAAGTGTGTGCAGGTGGGTGGGGACTTGGCTCTGGGTCCTGCGGTGTGCCCCAGACTCTGACAGGAGGGAGATTTTCATATACATTTTACCAATCTTCTTTAACCTCTGACATTTCTATTATAGAAAAGGGCAAATAATAATATTAAAATATTTCCTCTAATTGATTACCTTTTAATGTGCACAAATCTCATGCACCAGGCCACTAGTATACTATATGGTTCTAGTATATAACCTTCTGGAAAAGGCAACACTAGGGAGACAGTAAAAAGAGCAGTGGTTGCCAGCAGTTAGAGTGTATGAAGGAGGGATGAATAGGGCACAAAGGATTTTTAGGGCAGTCTAAATTCTCTGTATAATATACTACTATGATGGACACATGTCATTATACATTTGTCTAAACCCATAGAATGTGCAACACTAGGAGGGAATCCTCTCTAAACTCTGATGTGTCATTGTAGGTCATAAATTGTAACAAATGTACTTCTCTGGTGGGGTGTATTGGTAGGTAATGAGGGAAAAATAGGTGGGGAATAGATATCTGATATCTGTACTTCTAACTTTAGTACTGTAATATGTACATTTTAGCTTAATTGGAGAACAGGGTTGGAGTCATTCCATCTACGTTAATGATAAAGTCATAAGAGTGGCTCTACTTGACCAGGAAGAGAAGGGAAAATAGATCAGTAATATGCTTAGGGTAGATCTCTGAGAAGTCATTTGAGTAAAAGAACTTTGGTGGGCATGTTCTTTGGCCTACAGAGTATTGTTTTCAATGAGCTGTCTCCACTCATTTATATTACGTATTGCCACTTAATAGCATTTGAGTTTGTAATTTGTGACTTTCTGAAAGAACAGAGAAAGAAGAGCCTGTAAAAGAGGCCTTTACAAAAGGGTGTACAAGGTGTGAAATCAGCCAAGAGGAAGGGTGGCGCAACAGCCTGGGAAGTGAAAGAAGGAAAATGAAGTTAACAGTGTCAAATACCCCTGAGAGAGCCAGTCATGATAAGGACTGCAGGTCATTTGTGCCTTTAGAGAGAGCATGCTCTGTTAAATGGGGTTAGAAATCAGATCACACTATGCTGAGGGGGTGACTGAATCTTAGAAATTGGAGATAATGCTGGCAGACTGCTGCTATGGAGACTTTGAATGAGTTGGAGAGGAGAGAAATTGAATGGTAGTGGCGGTGAAATCTAGAGGAGAGAGAGGTCAGCTTATTTTTGTTTGTCGATTTCCCCTTTTGGATAGAAGTTTGAAGACTGTGTATAGGTTGAAGGAAATGGGCTAGCAAAGAAGGAAAAGTTGAAGATAAAGGACAGAAAGAAAAATAACTAATGGCAAAAGCCTCAGCATCAGTAAAAGGGAATAAAATCAAACACAGTCTTTCCCTTCAATAGTAGGAAGGGCACCTGATCCTTCAAGATGGGAGGAAAGAAAGTAAGAATGTTGTTAGATGTAGCCATTTGATACTGGAGAGGATTGCAAGGATGCACAAATAGTTTCCACACAATGACCTCAATTTTCTTTTTAAGAGCAGGTTCACTGAGAGTGAAAGGGTGAGGCTGTATGGCTTAAGTGGAGTGATAAACTTTTGAAACTGAGGGAAAGGATTAGTGAATGTTATTGAGAGGCTAACTCAGATTAGAAAACGATGAATCTGCAGAGTTGGTTGGTATATTTTGCTCCTGTAGCATTCAGTATGCCTGGATATGAAAATGAGAAGATTCCTATAGTTTGGATTCAAGGTTGAAAGCATAACGTAAGAAAATACAGGCTGTAGAAATGTAAAGTCTCATGTCCAAGCTAAATTCCGAGGAAGATTTGAAGAATATAGAAAGGTCTCCAAGAGAATGTGAGAGAAAAAAAAAGATTTAATTTTATTTGTAACCTAACACTATTCCTGACTTAATCTCGTGTTTTTATTTTATTTTAATTCTTTTCCCTAGTCCTTTTCACACTGGTTTTATATTCACTCTTCTTAATTTATAAGACACATTTTAGATACTAGGTCAGATATAAGCAAATAAAAGGAAACTGAAAGCACACAGATGGTCAAACAGAAGTCAGTTTTAATTTAACAAGGGAGGCTGGAACTTAAAAGTGTCTCAGATGAGTTTTAATTGAGAGGAAGATGCTGTGGGTGGTTAGAAGGATTTGTGATTGATATGGAGTAGATATTTATCCAGGTTGTGGGAGTCAGGGTTGATTAGTGGTTCTCATCTTGAGACAATTTTGTCCTGAAGGGACATTGGGCAATGTCTGGAAACATTTTTGGGAAAGAGTAGTAGTACTGACATGTAGTGCCACGGATGTTGCTATACATCTACAGTGTCGGACAGCCCCTATAGGATTACCTATCAAAATATTAATAGTGCTAAGTTTGAGAACCTTATTTTAGGTACATTATAAAAATGATAGAAGAATGAGAATGGGCAGAAATTATTCGGAGAACCATTGAAAAGGGTAGAGAAGGAGAAGCTACCCAGAGCATCACCATGCCAGGTGATGTGAGATTCAAAGATTTCTATTTGTGGGTGATGGCTTGTGAGAGAATGGAAGAGTCATTGTTTGGAAAAGTTTATGGTCTTGTGACACAAATTTACAAATGATTCCTGAGTTTAGCATTTTGTAAAGCAAATATAGGGAGGATGAAAGCAAGGGGACTGCAGGGAAAGCATATGTTTTTGTTTCCATTACCCTTAAACAAGAGTTCCTAGTTCTTTCCTTCAAAGTTTCCAGGTGAATGAATTAATTTCGGTGTAGAAGAAATCTCTGACATAGTGGCATGACTTGAGAAGTCTCTTTTTCTCCATAACCTTCCCCTATATCCCTGTATTTCTCATTTTTTAGTTTTTTTTTTTGTTTTTTTTTCCCTAAATAGATATTACTTCTTATGGTCCACTAGACAGAGCTGACCATTTTTTTACAGAGAGGAAGGGCGAGGGATAGAGAGTTAGAAACATTGATGAGAGAGAGACATCAATCAGCTGCCCCTTGCACGCCCCATACTGGAGATGTGCCCACAACCAAGGCACATGCCCTTAACCGGAATTGAACCTGGGACCTTTCAGTCTGCAGACCGATGCTCTATCCACTGAACCAAACCGGTTTCGGCAACTGACCATTTTCTTTGCTACAACATGCAAAAACAAACAAACAAACAACAACAAAAAAACACTCTCTGCTTTGGTTCAATTAATAAAGGCCCCCTAAATAACGGTGATCTTGATTTTATAATTCTTTTAATACTCCAATACTAGACATATTAGATAATATACTGTTTAGAATGTCTGACTTCTGAAAGATTGAAGGAGTTGAAAGTTAATAGATTTTGAGACCGCCTAATCCAAATTGTGTTTATTTGGATGACTATATATTTCTTTTACATTGACTTATGAACAGTGAAAAATAATTGATTTGACTATTTTATCTGCTATCAAATTGGCTAAATTTTTCAATTCTATCCAGTAGTCAAGACTGAATGACTTTTAGATAATACCAATTTATATGGAGGGTTTATATATAAGCTGGGTTTTCTGGACCATAAACATTTCCAAACTTCGGTACTCAGCACTCAATGTTTCATAGAATGATTTCAACCAGATTATCATAAAAAGAAACTTGATAACTCATTTGTTGATGATCACCAACAGATTGCTATACTTTAACTTCCAAATCTCCATATATCTTCTAGTAAATCAAGTATACAAAGGAAGACATATTCCTTAAAAAAAAAAATTAGTGTACTACATGAATAGGGTAGTATTTAAATTATTCCTTTCTGTTTTCAATCCAATTACTTACTGCTCTGTTAACATAAGACTATGATAAAACAAAACAAAAAAAGGAAAACTCCTAGGACCATGTATCATCTATATGTATTATCAGAATGATCCTTAACTACTTTAGGTTTATAATACTTATTCAATTAAAAAAATGAATCAATTCCTTCCCCCCATCCCTACACGGAAGAATAACTATAGTCTTTACCCACTTTATATGAGAATGGACTAATAGATTCAATTGTATATTTGTTTAGTGCAGACATTTTGACAATATTTCATGCACATGTAGTAAATGTATTATTTTAAAAATATGTATTTTCTTTATGGTGAAATTGAGAAAGGCACACACTAGTTATTGTACATGTATTGACAACATTCACCTTGACAAATGATGATGCAGAAAACACACCAATTCTATATAATAAAAGGGTAATATGCAAATTGACTGAATGGCAGAACAAAAGGTCACTATGACATACACTGACCACCAGAGGGCAGAAGCTCAACATAGGAGCTGTCCCCTGGTGATTAGTGCACTCCCACAGGGAGAGTGCCACTCAGCCAAAAGCCAGCTCATGGCTGGCAAGTGCAGCAGCGCTAAGGATGTCCAACTGATGATTTAGGCCTACTACACATCCTACAAGGGCTCACAGACTGCGAGAAGGTGCAGGCTGGGCTGATGGGACACCTTCACGCTGGTGCATGAATCTCATGTATTGGACCTCGAGTTGGTATTATATTTCATCACCCTTGTTTTTAGTTGTCATTATGCAGGCAAAAGTAATATCTATTTCTGTAGTGTAAATTATACAGTATCAAATCATTAGGTATACTAGTATTTTAAAACCCCTTCCTATACTCCATATTCCCTTTCCTGTTTTCTATTTGTTCATAGCACTATCACCATCTAACATAATACATAATTAACTTCGTTGTTGTTTTGCTTCTGTGTTTCCACCCCTTAGAATGTAATTTCCTCTAAGGCAGTGGTTCTCAATCTTTTTAATGCCACAACACTTTAATACAGTTCTTCATGTCCCAACCCGCAGGTTGAGAATCACTAGTAGGGTCACCTAAGACCATTGGAAAACACAAATATTTACATTGCTATTCATAACAGTAGCAAAATTACAGTTATGAAGTAGCAACAAAAATAATTTTATGGTTGAGGGTCATCACAACATGAGGAACTGAATTAAAGGGTCACGGCATTAAAAAGGTTGAGAACCACTACTCTAAGGCAGTGATATTGGTATATTTTATTCAATGCTGTTGCTCCCTTGCACACAGTAGGCACTTGAATACTTGTTGAATGATTGTGGTTATATAAATTAATGTAACCACTTGTCTAATGATACAATTTAAGCAAGGGGTGTCTTCAGTGACTTTTCACAAAAGAACTTTACTATTTTTAATTATTTGACTTGCTTTAACTTCTTAAGATATCACCTTTTAAAAGATTTTCATGAGAAGCACAGTGCTGTGTAATTCTGTTTCCAATAGCTTCTAGACTTCCACTCCATAGCAAATCTCTTTACTCACCCAGCTAATATGTGCATGTTGACCCCTTAGGGGTTTATAGCATATCTTTCTAGGTCACTGGGGAGGTCATGTAATTCTCTGGGGAGCTTACTAAGGAAGTCAAAAATACTGGAGGAAAAAACTAAGTAGGCAAGGCTAATTTTTGTTCTTTTCATAGGTGTTGCATAACTATTTTCTACATTAAATTTGCAGTTGTGGCATAAAAGAAGCTGTTCTTTCTTAGAATGTTATATTATTTACTTGTGTTGTATTTGAAGAACTATTTTCAGAGGGGTTGGGGGATGGGAAGAGATTAACCAAAGAACTTATATGCATATTGTGACCTGCTACATTAATTAGAAGGTGGCTGGCAGGGTGAGACTGGGCAAGATGGGCCAGACATGCCCTGGACCCAACCTCCCTCAATCCCTTCTTGGAGTCTGTGGTGTGAACCAGGTCCCTCTAGCAGGTGGGGTCCCTCAGCCTGGCCTGCGGGAATGGAGCCTCTTTGACATCCTCCAAGGAGTCCTAGAGTGTGAGAGGGCACTCTGCAGAGTTGCTGTCATACAGAGTGTGGAATGCAAATGCAATTGTGCAGTAAACCAGATTCAGGGCCAATAGTGCCCCAGCAACAATATAACCTATGGCTGAAGGTGGAATCGTGCAGCCTCGTCAGGGATTGGGTTCCCTTCTCTCTGGTTTTAGGGTGTGTCAACCAAGAACTGCTACCGCCAAGTAACTGCAACTTGGCAGCTCCTGCTTGAGCGTCAGATGGTAGAAGGGACACTTAGCATATTAGCCTTTTATATATATAGGTGGCATAACCCATGGACACAGATAATAGTGTGGTGAAGACCTATAATAGGGTGGGGACTGGGTGGAGGCAGGCAAAGAGGTAGGGGGAGAATGGGAGACATCTGTAATACTGTCAACAGAAAAATAAAATAAAATAAAATAAAATTAAATTAAATTAAATTAAATTAAATTAAATTAAATTAAAAAGAAAGTTAGCTGTGGCTTACAAAAGAGCAAAACTCCCATTGGTATAAACTCTCAATATTTTAGCCTACTAAAAGTCATAATGTAAAATTTAGATAGGCCCCAACTCATTCCTATTGGGTTTTAGAATTCATCGAATGCTCTTTTATATCTAGCTTGTCCTTTGAATGATGTGTTTCTTGTGTTAATAATAAAACTTTTCTGAGTAACATAAGGTAGGACAATTCTTCAGAAAAAGCCGTATCTTACTCATTTTGAAACAACCAAACACTTAGCCCATTGCCTTGCATATGATAAATTCCAGACAAATGTGAATGAATACATCTTTGGATCCATGATGAAAGATACAGACATGGAAAAGAAGCTTGACAAAAGCAATCAAAATCAAAGTTCATCAATATATTTTCATTTAAAATTATGTATATTTTGATATTGGGTCCTACAGTATAAAGAAGTCAGAAATCATCCACTTTTTCAAGCCATCATTAGAATAAACCATTTTAACCTAAGTGATAATCCAAACTTCCAAGTGAATATTTTATATTAGTGTATTATTATTAATAGCTGCTATAATAAGGAAAGGCTTATTTTGGTTTTTCTTTTCAGATTTATGACTCTAAACAGCTTAGAAAAGATCCTTCAATATTCATTTGCTCATTTATATTGTCATTTTGTTGCGGGCACATGTCCAACAAAAGCACATTTTTTTTTTTTACTATACTGAGGGAACGTCATGGAATCTGATTCAAAGAATTTTAGGATTGTTATGATTAGCTATTTTTAAATAATGGTGTATGTTTTAGCTAAAGATACAATAGAAAGGTAAAATTTGCTGTTGGTGTAGTTTTCTTAACAAATAAGTGAAGCAAATTATAATGTGATTCTCTACTAAAACAATTCTTTTTTTTTAACCATCCCCAAGGGCACAAATAATACATTTATGGTATAAAGGGATTTTCTTTTTAATCTTGAAAAGATTTTGTTAAAAATGTGTATTTTAAATAAGGACATTTTCCTTATTATATAATTACATATTAGCAATAACAAGTTAGAACAGTCACACAATTATATTTCAAATCTGTAAAAACATGAAAATAATAATGTATGAACTGCTAACCTTGAGATCTCATGAATGCCAGTATCTTCCTGAAGACTATGCCTCTGAAAACATCTTTTCAGTCTGTTGATATCTCCTTATTTTTTCCTTAAAAAAAAAAGATTTGTTTCAATATGTTAATTTTCAAACAGTAAAGGTGACTACAAAGTGTAAATATGACCTATAGAAAATCAATAGAAATCTTGGAATATAAATAAGGCATTAAATATAGCATGGAATAATTGTACTATACATGATTTAGTATAGAAAGAATACTCATTCTAGAATAATGCAGTAAATTTCTAATAATTTACAATAATTTTCATTCATTTATTTACCAGTTATTAAATAAAATATTTCTATGGACAAAAAATTAAAGTTCTTCTATCTTACTAATCAGTATTACACTAGATTTAAGTCTCTAGAACCGTGGTCAGCAAACTGTGGCTTGCAAGCCACATGCGGCTCTTTGGCCCCTTGAATGTGGCTCTTCCACAAAATACCACGGCCTGAGCGAGTCTATTTTGAAGAAGTGGCATTAGAAGAAGTTTAAGTTTAAAAAATTTGGCTCTCAAAAGAAATTTCAATCCTTGTACTGCTGATATTTGGCTCTGTTGACTAAGGAGTTTGCTGACCACTGCTCTAGAAGATTCATATCTTTGAGACACACAAAAATAAAGAAAAATGAAGCAAAATGTTACAACTATAAAGGTGATGACAATCACAATGAATATTTATTACATTTTAGGGGTTTACTTAAAGTAAAGAATTTAATTCTAAAATTAACTGAAATATTTGCATATTCAGGTTTTAAGATAACTTATACTTTAATAACATAATTTAAACACAAAATTCTTTAATATAAACATGTTTAAGAAAAATCTTGTTTTTTAAAATTGCAGTGCCATAATTCACAATGATTAATGCAATAATTTAAAGAGGTGATAAAATCCTGGTAGTAATTATACACTTTTACTTTCTCAGGTTAAAATGTATATAATCAGTTTTCTCACAAATTAATAAACTTTCCATTTTAATATGTTAGGTTATATACATCTTCAATGTAAAAATTTTTCTTGAAAATGATGTAGAGAATCTTGGAAAGTGTGGTTCATTTATTATCTTTCTATAATACTCAGAAATGAGCTATCACTGATTATAGCCAATACCAATAGTTGGTGTAGGAATACCATAAATCGGTTACTTGAATGAAGAAATAGCCTCAGTAAGCAACTTATACTGATGTCAGTTTCATTCTTATAATACATGTATCTTAAAACTCTTGAGAACATTATCCTCAAATGATGGCACGTAAAGACCACTGAAGCAATAACTTACATCACCTTTTGCACTCACTTTGAAGAACAGTTCAGCATATAACTTTCTTCCTTCTCTGTTACTAATACATATCATGAGATTGCAAGTCAAGCAAGTAAAAATCAACAAACAAGCATGCTAACAGATTTCTACCTTCTCATAATGTGTCCATTAAATACAAACTTTAAACTATTATTTGCAAAATTACAACAAAATACTAAAGATAAATTACATACTGCATTACATATATCTATAAATGTCATTTATAATATGAAACCATTTCTTGTTAATGAAAATTAATTCTATTATTTAAATATCATTTTTACCTGTTGAGATATTATTTAAAATTTTATCCCTTTAAAATAAGTTTTTGCTGCTATAAAAATATGGGGAAATTGCTACTAGTTCAATTTCCCTATGTTACAAATAAAAAACCTTACTACTACATATTTTTGACATGTAGCTAAATCTAAAGAAAGAAATTAAGATTTTTTTTACTACCTACTGTTAACATTAAAATAAAAAACAATTGTATTTTACAGTCAAATAAATAAAATATTTTATTTAGGCATTTAAGATAGTCTATTGAAGAAAGCAAAAATATTGAGAAATCTAGTCATCTAAATTTATATACCTCTATTTAGCCTATTTTACATAGAGAAACTGTTAGTATTAGGGAAAAAGGATTCAAACTCTGACCTGTTGGAAGGTCAAAGATATAAAAATATATCTGATGGACAGAGCTGACCCTAACTGAAGCCAGTGAAGCTCTTGGGAGGGAGTTCATCACAAAGGCAGAAGAATTCTGAAAAAACATGTCATAGTCAATACAAAGTTCCAAGTACTGGGGATGTGAGGACTGATGCTATACTTGGCACAATGTACAGTAGTTAATGCTGAAAATCATTCCAATCCAGCAACTTGGTTCTGTGAATGTGACTCGGAGGCACTGGCTGTGTGAAACTGTGTGAAGAAGTTCTGCGTACACATGTGAGAGAGAAAATTTGAAGAGTCGTGGTGCTAAGATATTGAGGTCATTAGCACTTGCTCTGAGACCCAGGCAACTCTGTAGAGGTATGACCCCTAGCTCTAAGGGCTTTTTCTTTTCCTTTACAAGCCTTTTGGGCACACCAGTGGGAATTACACAGGATTGGTGGAAACTGGCATTTTCCTAGAAACTTATGTTTATGGGGTGGATATCCTGGTGATCCCCAGGATAGCCTATTATATCACTACTTGAGTGGGACCTTGGTCCCATGGATGGTCTCAACAGTGAGAATGATAACTGGGACATATTTGTGGATACATATTACCATCCCAGGTACTATGAAAAATATTCAAGGAATATAAATTTATAAAATACTAAGAACATGTACAGTAATGTAAATGTAATGCTATTTGTCCTCACAATTTTTTGTGTGCTCATCAAAAGAACTTCAGTTTCTGATTATGAATCCTATGTAAAAGAAAACATTATCATTTAGAAATGTACTCCTAACACTTATGGTCTGTATCTGGTCTTTTCTACTCTATGGGTTCAACTGAAAAATTCCCTGAGAACTAGTTTTTCACTTTGAGAAATTCCTACAATATTGCAGGGCGAGAGAGAGAGGTGAACATCACTTCTTGTTCCAGGCCCCTTGGCTTCCTGGTTGCCCTTGGGCCTTATTGCAAATCACCCTTAGTTCCAGTAGCCATGCACATGGCAAGGGTCAAGTCAGTCTTCCATGTTCATCAACATTGTCTCTACAGGCACCTTTAGTAGGTCAGTGTTGGCATATCTTAATCAATAGTCATGTTAGACTTCATGTAGTTATTAAAAGTCATATCTCAATGGTAGCCATGAGTGAGCTATAACTTCAGCTTGTATTATTTTTAGTGGATGATTCAATGATTAACTCTAGGGAAATATAACTTGTTTGAAACATTCCTATCTTCTTCCTGTCTTTAATTTTTTTTTCTTGACAAATGCTGGGGTTTGGAGAATAAACTTGTTCCAGAATCACAGAATTTGAGACACTTTACCTCAGCTGGTCACTTCTACATATCTGGAAGCATAACTCATATCAGTCTATGAACGTAACTGAAGAATGAAATTGCTGTTCAGTGTTTCTAAAGTGGTGAGAAGACTTTTATGTTCAGTATAATAATTTAATTGCATTTGTTACTGCATCTAAAAATAAAGCATTGCATCATCATTATGCTTGCAACCAAGAAAAGCATCATTCACTCTGAAGGACAGCTTCCTGACTAAAGCAAAGGACTTAGAGCAAACAAATCTAGCAGGAAAGATGAGTCTGAAATGTAAAGTCTGACCCCAGTTTTTAAGAGAATAATATCCACTGACAAACACTGATTCTATTTAGAATTATTTCATTAGTAACAATTCAATTCCAATTTCATACCTCCATAATGCTGAAATGCAATTATCAAAATATATGCAGCAATCAATTTACTTATTTAATAAACAAAAATTGAATTTCCATTTTTCCCTAACATGTGTTGAACTATAATAAAACAGTATCACATGACCAAAAAAGTTTCTAAAATGATGGTAGTACTTAGTAATTCTATTTCAGTAAAGTGGACAGGGATTATTAAAACACATTCAATCCATTCCTGCATAGGCTACTTATATATCAGGTGGTCACCATGTTTTCTTCCACTCAATCAATTGTGCTTGAAAGTGCAAAAAATTCTCCAAAATTGTTCTAACATATTTCTGTAAAAGCATAGGAAAAAGACTTAACTGGAAATTTGCAACAATTTTAGATGAAAGTTTAAGTAAAAATGTAAAAACATAAAGAAGCGTATAATTTATCAAAAAATTGTAAATTAGCAAGACTGAACCAAGAAGAGGTGTAAACTTGACCAGAGTATCCTAAAAGGATTGAAAAAGTGTTTGAACATGGCAAGAACAAACAGAATCAGCAGGGCACGGGGGAGCCTTTAATAAACTTTGCAACAATGTTCTCTAAATTGCTTAGATCATATATTTTGCCAACAAAAAAGCTTCTTGACCTCTACACTTTGTTCACACATGCTGCTCATTTTCCCACTTCCCCACTTACTCAATTTAGAGTCCATCATTCAACCTGGTAGTCTCTCCTTTACATATACACTCACCTCCAAGGCCTTTCTTTCTCTTCTTCAAATCAAGTGTTACAAAAATCACCTAGTTAAGTTCAGCCATCTTCCGTCTATGAACCTACTCCTAATAGCAGAACAGATGATTGTAAGTAGAGAAAATGACTACTGATATATGATAAAGATCTTCAAGTGTGTCCCTGATCATCTTATCACATTTCCCTTATTAATTCATGCTTCAATTCTATACTACTAAAAGAGGCATCTTTGCTTCTTTTCCACTCTTCAACATTTCTTCCCATCTCCTCTCTCTGTTTATGATATTGCTTCTAGAAAATTTTAAGAACTATAATTCAATTTCCTCTTCTCACCATTATATCCTATATATCCTTGATATTTCTATTCATATAGCCAGCCTTTAATCCTGTTATAATGGGAAAAACTGTTTTCTCCAACCTAAGGTCAATCCTTTCCCTGAAGCCTTGGATTCCACTTTTTCTTACCCGCCCCCTTTCTCCTGCATTGTCATTTTTCCTTCATATTACTGAATAATTCCCATCTGTCTGCAAATATAATGTAATGTCTCCCAACTTAAAAAAATTCCTTTACATTAATTTCCTATCTCACTTTTATCTTATTTCTCTGCCGCACTTTCTCTTATAGCAACTTCCTAAAAGAGGGCATTCTTCATAAAATTCTGTGTTGAACTCCCCCAAATTAGATTTTATTTTAACAACTCCCCTGAAATAGTACTATCAAGGTCAGTGGTGAAGTTGGATATTGCCAAATCCAATGGTAATTTTTTAGTCTTTATCTTTCTTAATGTCTCAAGAGAGTTTGACACAATCACATTCATTTTCTTGAAATATTTATTTTACTGGGATTCCGTACATGAGGTAGGCTTCTCTGCTACTCATTTGCTGCCCTTTCTCAATCTACTTGCTTGATTTCTTCCATTCTTACTAACCTCTAAATCCCGAGGTCTGATATCTCTAACTCTTTCTTAGGAAAGCAAATCTTATGTTTTTTTTTAATAGCACCATTTATTTATGAGTCCCAAATTTAGTCTCTAATCTGAACCTGTTCTTTGAGCTCTATATCCTTTTTATTTTTTTAAAGAATTTTTACTGATTTTTAGAGAGGAAAGAAGAGAGGGTGGGGGGAAGAAAGAAACATCTAGGTAAGAGCAGAACACTTATCAGCTGCCTCCTCCACATCCCACAGGGATTGAACTCACAACCCAGGTGTATGCTCTAACTGGGAATTGAACTAGCCATTTTTCATGCATAGGATGACACCCAACTAATTGAGCCACACCAGCCAGGGCATCTGAGCTCTATATTCTTATCTGCAATGCCTACTTTATAGCTCTGTTTGAATGGCTATTAAACTTTACAAACTCAATATGTCAAAACAAAACAACAAAATGAAAAGAGGGAAGATAGAAGGAAGGAAAGGAGGAAGGAAGGAACTAACACACCCCAGAATTCCTCCTCTAACTCAGTCTTTCCCATTTTAGTAAATGGCATTACTGATTACCCAATGATTTATATTAAAAACCTAGCTAATTGAGAGATGGCTTATTCTAGGATTGCAGCAGGATAGATATCAGATGAACCTGTATTGGCATGCCAAAAGGACACAAGAACTGACCTGAAAATAGAGTCAATAGTCAAAGCTGTAATAATATAAGCAATAAAAATTAATGTTAGTGCTAGATTATAACCCAAAGAATCAATATAAATATTCATGAGTCTATACTGATATAAATAAATGACTGAAATCGAGAGATAAGCAACAAATCTTCCTTACAAAATATTTACAAATACACACACACACACACACACACACACATATATACTCTCTCCACTTTCGGAAATGGAACTTGATCCCCAATTTCCACCATAAGTGTGAGCTGTATTTAGTAAGTTGCTTTGAAAGAATAGATTATGGCAGGAGGACAATAGTAATGTTACAACAGAGAAACCTGGCAGATACCAGCTTAATTAAATGACTCACATTATCACCACCAGTGATGCATCATGCTGATATCATCTACTCCCTGATATGATTTGATACAAAAAGGCAAGTACTTCACATCTGTGGCATTCTTCCTTCAAATCCATAACTCAAGTCTAGTAATGAGAAAATACCAGAGAACAATAAATTTGAGGAATATTCTAATTATGCTTTTCAAAAAAAGTTCTGGTCATGAAAAGCAAGGAAAGACTGAGAAACTGACACAAATGAGGAAACTAAGGAGCCATGACTAAACTCGATGTGCTGCCCTTAAGTAGATCTAAGAATAGAAATGGATAAACTATGAAATCTGAAGTCTGTTGTTTGGTTAATAGTACTATATACCAATGTTAAATTCTTTGTTTGGGCAAGTGTACCATGCTTATGTAATACTAGAGACCCAGCGCACAATCTGGGATCCCTCTAGCAATCTGGGACTGCTGGCTCCTAACTGCTTGCCTGCCTGCCTTCCTGATTGCCCATAACCACTCTGCTTGCCCCTAATCATTCTGCCTGCCTGATTGCCCCTAACTGCCTCTGCCTTGGCCTCCACTATAGCAGCTTTGTCCAGAATGATGTCCAGAAGGTTGTTTGCCTGTCTGGTCTAATTAGCATATTATGCTTTTATTATTATAGATATTAACATTGGGGGAAGCTGAGCAAAGGGTCTATGGTAATTAACTGTGTTGTTTTTGCAACTTTTCCAGTAATCAAAATTCTTATGAAATAAAAGTTTAATTTAAAAAGCCCATGAATTATTTACGTTTATCTCCTTCTCTTAAAGCCCACATCCAAACAATCAGTACCTGCTGTCAGCTCTACTTTTAAGATGTATTCTGTATCTGACCACTTCTCATCAAGTCCCCTCATCTCTCACTTCTACCACCAAACAATAACCTCTGACTTGGTCTCTTTTCCTTATCCATTGCCTGTTTACAGTGTCAGGTCCCTTGCTGACATCTCACATTTGCTCTTCTTTCTAGAGACCTCCTTCTAATCCAGATATCATATGGCCCACTCCCTCACTTCATCAAATCTTTATCAAAATAGAATCTCCTTGTAGGGGCCTCTTATGACCATCTTTTTTAAAATAGGCATCCTACTCCTATATCCTAATACTGCTTTATTTTTCTTCACAGTACATTTATGACCAATTAAGACATCATATTATTTACATATTTATTTATTATTCTCTTTGATACTAATGTAAACATCATGAGGGCAGAGATTTTCTCTCTTCAATGAGGAACTAAATACCTATTGCTTGAGACTTATAGATAAAAGTGAAATTGTACCCAAAGCTAGTAGAAAGCTAGTAGTTTTGCTTTTTGAAAACACAACATATCAATATCTAGTAAGCTAATTCTCCCACTTTTAGAAATTTATTCCATAAAAAGTAAAACAGTAGTATGTAAGAACATTTTCAAAAGAACATGTATTATAGCTTTGTTCATAGTGTCATAAAAACTAAGCAGAAACAAATGAACACTTATATGGAAAAGAATGATTAAAATGTGATGTATTCATACTTTGGAATATTATGCAGCCATTAAAAAAATAAAACAGCCCAGATGGTGTGAGTCAGCAACTCAGTGTCGACCCATGAACCAAGAGGTCACTGATTTGATTTTTGGTAAGGGCACACACCTGGGTTTTGGGCTTGATCCCCAGTAGGGTGCATGTAGAGGCAACTGATCAATGATGTTTCTCTTTCATTGATGTTTTTATCTCTCTATCTCTCTCCCTTCCTCTCATTAAGAAGGAGGAAGAAGAAGAAGGAGGAGGAGGAGGAGAAGGAGGAGGGGGAGGAGGAGGGAGAAGAGGAAAGAGAGGAGGAGGGAGAAGAGGAGAAGGAGAGGAGGGGAAGGAGAGAGGGGGGAGAAGGGGGAGGAGGGAGAGGAGGGGGGAAGAAACCAAGATGTTGGCATAGGTGAACACCTTAAACTGCTGCCTCACACAACAATTTCAAAACTATAGCTAAAAGACAGAATGGACACCCTCCAGAACCATAGGAAAGCTGGCTAAGTGGAAATTCTACAACTAGAAGGAAAGAGAGACTCAGAGGAGCTGCAAAATGCTGAGGTACGGAGACAGGCATAGAGAGGACAGGCGGTGAGGGCCTGGCTAGCTACCTCTATCAGGAAATGGAAACTCCCAACTGCATTGAACCCCAGATCTGACTGCATGGATCCCCAGCTCTGGGTGAGACTCATATGGGGGGAGTCTGGATGGTTGTGAAAAGAGAGGAGTACATGGAAACTTAGGGGAGCCATGAAAATGCAGAGGTCTGGAGGTGTACACACCACTGCACACAGAAAGGATGGAATGCTGATTGTACTGCTGGCTTTTTCTAGTGGGAGGGAAACAGAACCTCCCAACTGTGCTGAAATCCACTTCTGATTACAATGAATCCCAGTTTCAGGCAAGACCCTGGGGACCCAGACTCATATGGGTTCCCGGAGCACATGCAAATCGGAAAGGCAAAGGTCTGGAACCATACACAAAAGGCAGAGGTCTGGAGTGTGCAAACACAGGAATTACCAAGGATCACTGAAACCCAGGGGCTGTGTAGGGCAGGGCTGATTGGAAGCTAAGGAGGTATCTGCTTAGTCTGAGACCACCCCATCCAAGCTGAACAGAGAGGCTTTTGCAATTTTGCATCTTGAATTATAAGGCTGACTCCAGCAGAGAAGTTCTCCCTGCATAGCAAAAATGCAAAGACAAAGGAACAGATCACAAATGAAAGAAATGGAGGAAAACAAAAGACTGGACATAGAGTTCAAAACCACGGCATAAGGTTTTTCAAGAGTTTCCTAGAAAAGATGGGTAAATTTAGTCAGATCCAAGAGGAGATGAAAAAGGACCAACTAGAGATGAAAAAGGACCAACTAGAAATTAAACATACACTGACTGAAATAAAAAAAAAAATTATACAGAGGCCTACCAGCAGACTAGAGGAACACAAGAATCAAGTCAAAGATTTGAAATACAAAGACGCAGAAAATACTTCACTGGAAAAGCAAAAAGAATAATCCAAAAATATGAAGATAGTGTAATGAGCCTCTGGGATAACTTCAGCATACCAACATCTGAATTGTGGGGGTGTCAGAAAAAGAGAAAGAGCAAGATACTGAAAACCTATTTGAAGAAATAATCACTGAAAACTTCCCTTACCTGGTGAAAGAAATAGGCTTACAAGTCCAGGAAGTGCACAGAATCCCAAATAAAAGGAATCCAAAGAGGAACACACCAAGACACATCATAATTAACATACGAAGAGCAAAATACAAAGAGAGAATATTAAAAGCAGCAAGAGAAAAACAGTTAATTAAATGCAAGGGAGCACCCATAGGATTGTCAGCTGATTTCTCAACAGGAACTATACAGGCCAGACGGGAGTGGCAAGAAATATTCAAAGTGATGAATAGCAAGAATCTACAACCAAGATTACTCTACCCAGCAAAGCTATCATTCAGAATTGAAGGTCAGATAAAGACCTTCTCAGATAAGAAAAAGATAAGGAGTTCATCACCACCAAACCAGTATTATATGAAATGCTGAAAGGTACTCTTTAAGAAGAGGAAAAAGAAAAAGGTAAAGATAAAAAATATGAACAACAAATATAAATCTATCAACAAGTGAATCTAACAATCAAGTGAATTAAAAATCTGATGAACTGGTGAATATAATAGAATTATGGGCATGGAAATGGAGTGGACTGGTAATTCTCAGGGGGAAAGAAATGAGGGGGGATGCAGGGAGAGACTGGACAAAAATCATACATCTATTGATGAGGACAATGTTGGGGAAGGTAAGGGCAGAGGAAGGCTGGGAGCTAGGTGGAGGGGAGCTATGGAGGGAAAAATAGGAACAAATGTAATAATCTGAATAATAAAGATTGATTAAATTAAGAAGAAGAAAAGGAGTAGGAGGAGGAGGAATAAGAGAAGGAGAAAGCAGAGCTATAACAAATAATGTAGATAATTTCCATCAGGTATTGTTTAAGATAACAACTAAAGTTGATCTAAAATGTATATAATACAGTTCATTTTTTACAAAATTTTTTTTGGAATATGTCCATGATTACATGATATTGAAAAATATAAAATAATATAAATTAAGACAATAAGAGTTCCCTATCAGAGAAAGAGATATGGATGGATGGACAAATGGCTAAAAAAAGGAAAAGCCAATAAAAATAAAAATAAAGAAAATAGGAGGGAGGGAATGAGGGAGAGAGAGAAAACATTAAAGAAATTCTATGATATATTTATGACCTCACATAAAAATTCATGTGTCTTAATGAAAGAGAATTATTTAAGGAAATCAATTTTGAAGCACAGTATGATTTTTCAACCCTGGGCCTACAATTTTTTCATGCAGAAACCAACTTTTAAATATAAAATTTATTGTAGGACCCCTTAATCTCACAGAGAAAATAGAGAATTGCTGTTAGAATTGATCAGATTCTCAGGAAATGCATAAATTCTTACAGATGGTGCTAGAAACACAACTAAATGCAGACTATATTAGTCAGTGTGCTTTTATGCTCAGCTTCAGAAAATAGAAATCAAACCTAAAAAAAAAATGTAAAAAGCAATATACACTCAGAGGATTAAAAGTTCTTCTCAGCATTTGCTCCCTCAACTTTTAATGAAGCAGCCTATGGTATCTACCTTAATTATGATGGACATTTTTTCTTCTTGAAAACCAATTACTGTTTGGCTGATGTGATGCAGTAGTTGAGTGTTGATCTATGAACCAGGAGGTCATGGTTTGATTTCTGGTCAGGGCACATGCCCAGGTTGCAGGCTCAATCCCCAGTAGAAGGTGTGCATTTGTATTTGTATCTCTCTTTCCCTCTCCCTTTTTCTATAAAACCAATTACTGTCCTTCAGGGTAGATATGCCCAAATAATGACTTGAATGATTGCTGGGGTTGCCCTGAAAACTTTCATCACTTAAAATCACTTTCTGTTGTGTAAAAATATGTCCTTATTTCCTTGCCACAGTGAGATGTAAGAAGCCTGACAAATATTCCATTGTAATGAGTGCCCAGCACCTAGAATTTAATAAGCATTTTCATACATTCTCTACATTTCAGAAACATTACATGTTGTGGCAGATAAAAATTGGGTCATATAATTGTGTAATTAATCTGATTCCAAATTGGTCGGCTTGTAACACCCTGGAGCACATATTACTAACAGCAAGTATTAAAGTGTGGTTAAAGGAAAGAGGGATTCATTCTGGATATTATAAGATTTACTTCAATATAAAAATCTATCTGGATATAGACTTCATGCTAGATGACTTTAAAACCAATTGGTTTTACCATAATGTAAATTCTAAATGAACCTTGACTATAGATGTTTAAAATATGAGTAGAGAAATGCAGATTCAATGCAGTTTGAGAGAGAAATATTAGAGATTAAAAACGGTGGTAGAGTAAGTGGATGCTGCACAGACATGTTCTCAGGAACAAACTGGTATTACAACTAAAATACAGAAAAACTTCCTGAATAACCAACAGAAAACTCACAGGGGGAAATCCTGATACCTGAGGTCCAAAAGTGGAGACTATATAGAGACTGGTAGGAGGAGCAGAGGTGTGAAAGGGCTGGCCAGGCACCTACAGACAGCAACTGAAGTCCTGGAGAAATATCTCAGCGGTGGGGGTTGCCACTAAGAACTCTGGTATCTAATCTCCAAACTGGACCCCCAGCAGAGAGCACCAAAACTGAGTAGGATACTCACATAACATCTGGCTATGAAAAGCAGCAGGGTGCTTCTGATAGGGAGTAACAGCTGAAAATTCAGGCACTTCTTAAAGGGCCAATGAACAAAATTCCCTGTGAAGCCACCCATCTTGTGCTCTGGCAGAGACAGGGTGAAGTGGATTTGAGCTCTGAAATCAGAAGCCAGGACTGGGATCTTAAGGGAGAGACCTCAGAAGGCAGATACACCAAGTCTCTTGGGCTGAGTCATTCTCTCATGCAGTGGAGGATATCTTTCCCACATAGACTTTTGCCTTGTATGGGGGGGGTGAGACAGTTGACACACCCTCTTGGAAAATACCCTGTCCTGAGACCACTTAGGAGATTAAAAATGCCAGCTCCCAGACAGAAGCAACTGCCCACCCTGTTGATGATTGCCATACCTGAGGATGATTGCCTGGAGGGCAATTCAAGTTGGAATCCTATCAGTCTTCAGGTAGAAGCTTTGATCCATACTTGATCTAATTAGTCAAAAACAGCCTTTAACACTGTCCTGCACTAGAGAATGAGAGGTGTAAAGGATCTACCTAATACATAGTCACAAACCCAAACAGAAAGCCAAAATGAAGAGACAAAGAAACAACCCCAAATGAAATAAATAGAGAATTCTCCAGAAGAAGAGAGATAAATGAAGCAGAGATAAGAAATTTCTCTGAAAAAAGAGTTCAGAGTAATGATGGTAAAAATGCTTAACAGCATGAAAAAAGATATAGTAACTGAAAAAATAACAGATAAAGAATGACATAACACAAATAAAGAACACATTGAAAGGAATACACAGCAGATTAATGGAAGCTGAGGATCAAATCAGTGAATTAGAAGACAGAGTTGAAAATATCACTCAATCAGAGAACCAAAAAGAAAACAAAAACAATTAAAAAACAGGACAGTTTAAGGGAGCTGTGGGACAATGTGAAACATAACAATATTAGAATAGCAGGTGTGCCAGAAGAGGCAGAAAGGGTATAGAGAAGGTGTTTGAAGAAATAATGGCAGAAAACTTCCCCAACCTGATAAAGGAAAAAGTCACATAATTTCAGGAGGCACAGAGAACCCCAAACAAGAAGAACCCAAACAGGCCCATGCCCAGATACATCATAATTAAAAAGCCAAAAATTGAAGACAAAGAATCTCAAAGGCAGCAAGAGAAAACTGTTATCTACAAAGGAGTTTCCATAAGGCTGACATCTGATTTCTTATCAGAAACTCTACTGGCTAAAAGGGAATGTCATGAAGTACTTAAGAAAATGGAAAGCAAGGATTTGAGACCAAGATTACTGTATTCAACAAGGCTATCATTCAAAATAGTCAAGTAAAGAGCTTCCCAGACCAAAAAAAAACACTAAAGGAGTACATCACTACCAAGCCAGCATTATTAAAAAATGCTAAAGGGATTGCTAATGAGAAGAAGAAACAGAGAGAAAAACTTAGCCATACAGAATTAAAATGGCAGTAAATAAGTACCTATCAACAATAACCCTAAATGTAAATGGATTAAATGCAACAATCAAAAAGCATAGGATAGTTGGTTGAATGGTTATAAACACACGACCCAACTATATGCTATCTACAAGAAACCCCTCTCAAAACAAAAGACACAGGATGAGAATGAAGGGATGGAAAAAAAAAACTCCATGCAAGTGGAAAGGAAAAAAAAAGCTGGATTAGCAATACTTATATCTGACAAAATAGATTTAAAATGAAGGCTATCACAAGAGACAACAAAGGTCACTACATAATCAATCCAGTAAGAGGCTGTAACTTTGTTAAACATGTATGCGATTAATATAGGAGTATCTAAATATATATAAAAAGAACTTCTAGAGGACTTTATGGAGAGATCAGCAACAATACAATTATAGGAGGAGACTTGAACACCCCTCTGACTTCAATGAATAGATCTTCCAGACAAAAACGTAACAAGGAAACAGAGACTCTAAAGGACACATAGGATCAGATGGATTTAATTGACATTTATAGAACATTTAATCCCAAAGCTGCAGAATATATATATATATATTCTTCTCAAGTATACATCGATCAATCGATCATTCACAAAGATAGACCACATGTTAGGACAAAAAACAAGTCTCTACAAGTTCAAGAAGATGAAAATAATCTCAGATCACAGTGGAATGAAATTAGAAATCAGCTACAGTATAAACACCCAAAAACATTCAAACACACAGAGGCTAAATAGCATGTTATTAAACAATAAATGTGTTAGCAATGAGATCAAGAAAGAAATAAAAAACATTCTGAAAACAAATGAAAACGAACACATAACAACCCCAAATCTCTGGGACATAGCAAAAGCGGTCCTGAGAGGGAAGAATTATAGGCATACCTCAAAAAAAAAAAAGAAGAAGAAGAAGAGAAAAATTAGCAATAAACTATTTAACCCTACAACTTAAAGAATTAGAAAAAGAACAAGAAAATCCCAGAGTAAGTAGGAAAGGAAATAATAAAGGTTAGAGCAGAAATAAATAACATAAAGACTAAAAAGACAATAAAAAAAATCAATGAAACCAAGAGTTGGTTCTTTGAAAGGAGAAATATTCATTGCATGATAATGTAATGATAAGTGTTTAGGCTTTCAACTACCAAAAACACAGTTTGACATCTTCCTCATATTTTTCATCTTTCTTACCTCTGTGACTTTGGACAAATTCTTTACCATGAGCTTCTTCATCTGTTAAATGGGCATGTGTACTCAGTTTTCGTATTTTGTAGGTAAGATAAGTAAAATCATTTTAAAAAACATGTGAGTGATAGTAGATCTTTAATGTACTAGTTCTCTTTATTAATCAGAAAAAAAAGAAGTGATAGGATATTTATAAATTTTAAAGACAACTGGCTTGAGATATTCCTGATATTCACTTATGAAGAACTTTATTGTACAGTGATACTTTTTAAAAAATAATTTTGATTTTCATATTTATTAACTACTAGAGGCCCAGTGCATGAAATTCATGCATGGGGTGTATGTCCCTCAGCCCGACCTGCACCCTCTCCAATCTGGGATCCCTCTCACAATCCAGGATTGCTGACTCCCAGCTGCTAACCTGCCTGCCTTCCTGATTGCTCCTAACCATCTCTGCCTGCCACCCTGATCACCCCTAACTGCCCTCCCCGAACAGCCTGGTCACCCTTAACTGCCCTCCCCTGCCAGCCTATTCCCCCTCAACTTTTCTCCCTTGGAAGCCTGGGTCCCTCCCAACTGCCCTTCCCTGCAGGCCGAGTTGCCCCCAACTTCCCTCCTCTGCTAACCTACTCACCCCTAACTGCCCTCTCCTGCAGGCTTGATTGTACCCAACTGCTCTCCCTTACAGGCCTGGTCCCTCCAACTGCCCTCCCCTGCTGGCCATCTGTGTCCACGTGGGGGCAGCCATCTTTGATCACATGAGGGCAGTCATCTTGTGATGGTCAATTTGCATATTACTATTTTATTAGATAGATGGATTCAAAGTAATTACTAATAAGATAGTCATTATTATTGGTCACCCAATGTTTTTCTACCTCTTATTTTTTTTTGGTAACATACTCTGTGTCTCCTCTTTTATTACAAGAATCGGTAAATGAATGAGATTTATCCAATCAAAGGACCTTATCCATTGGCCACAGTGATTGGTTCAGTGAAGAACATGTGACCCATTATAAGGTTATCAGTAAGGGTTCAGCTCAGAAAATAGATTCAATGCCAATGGAATAAATTTCATGTAGTGAAATAGTTATAAAGGCTTTTTAAGAGCTAAAATGCCATACAAAATAGGGAAAACAAAGAAACTCAGAGGTTAGCAACAGCAGGAAGACACGCCTCCAGCTGGAGGCACAAAGAAGAAGGAGTGATGTCATTAGAGTCAGACCTGTGAGGAGGCTGTTACATGAGGGCTGAGGCCACAAAAGCAGTGTTCTTACAGCATGGCCAGGACCATGGAGAAGGGGCAGTGGCCACCTGCAGCATGAATGAGTGGGATGAAATTTTCTGGTTTATCTTTCAATTCGGCTCTCCATTGTCTTTCCAGTGCCTATTACTGGCTGAATCAGTAGGCAAGGCAGTCAGGAAATGCAAATTTCAGAGGAAGGGCAGAGACTGGATCTGAACACAGGTGGGCACACAGTTGACACATTAAGACATTCCTCATAAAGGCAGGAGCTATGTCACCATCTAACCTGTTGGAGCCAGGAATAAAAGAGGCTGCATCTTAATTTCAAGAACATAGTGCTAGGAAGATGTGTATGTCTATATGGAGGCAGATATCATTCACAGATCATTGGGGAAAGCCATAACTCCATATGCTATAGGAGGAAATAAGGTTCTCCCAAAATGAGAGCAGAACCAAGTCCTGGGGGATGGGGAGAACACTGAAGTCATCATTTGAATGCCAGATTCATTTTTACCTGATATGACCTTACCTCTGTCTTTCTCAGTTACATGAACTAAGATATCTCTTTTTTTGTTTAAGCTAGATTGTGTAGAGCTTTTTTCACTTGCAAAAAAATGTCTTAACTAATATAACCTTGATCATTAACAACTGTGGTTGGCAAACTGCGGCTCATGAGCCACATGCGGCTCTTTGGCCCCACAGCCTAGGTGAGTCTATTTTAAAGAAATGGCATTAGAAGAAGTTTAGGTTTAAAAAATTTGGCTCTCAAAAGAAATTTCAATCGTTGTACTGTTGATTTTTGGCTCTGTTGACTAATGAGTTTGCCAACCACTGATGAACAATATTTTAAAGAAGTGCTAGGAACAGATGCCATGTATTATCAGTAAAATAATGGAAAGAATGGGTAGAGTCATGTTTTACCAATTAATGAAATTAAGCAAATATGGTTATGTTGACAAGTCTTGGTTTACTATAATACTGAATGAATTCTTTTTTTAAAATTAAATTTACTGGGGTAATATTAATAAGATCATATGGGTTTCAAGTCTACATTTCATAGATGTATCATAGAAATGTATATACTCTCTTATATCTCAAATAGGAAATTTAAATAAAAAATGTAAATGTAAAAGTACTTTCTCCCAATCATAAAATAGAGGAGCCAGTTGATATCTTTGATTCAGGCCTGGTAATCAGACTACAAAGATTGCAGATCAATGTCAGATGGAGGCCATCAAATAAGAATTGGCCACAAAGAAACAAAAATGTATTTAATGTTAAGCTACAGAGTTTGTGTTTTTTTTTTGTTATTATCCTTTAACCCAAAAGAGTTAAAGGAGGCCTGATCAACACTGCATCTATTTATTTGTACTGAAAACTAATGTTTCTAAATTCTACTTCTTTCACATCAAGCAATATCAATAAATGTTTCATTTTCTCCACATTTTCACCAACACTTGTTATTGCTCATTTTTTTATAACAGCCATTCTGACAGGTGTAGGAGATGCCTCAGTATCATTTTGATTTTCATTTCTCTGGTGATTAGTAATGTTAAGCATATTCTCATATAATTATATTACTTAGGTCTTTTGCCCATTTTCTCATAGATGGTTAGTTAAAGAGTTGCATATGGTCCTTATACCCTGAGTGGCCAGATTATTATCAGAGATCATAATAATCTGGCCACTCAGTGTATGCTTTGAATATTAAGCACTTATCATATATATGGTATGCAAATATTCCTTCTATTCTGTAGGCTAACTCTCCATTTTGTGGAGGGTCTCATTTGCTGTGCAGAAGCTTTTCAATTTGATGGAGTACTACTTGTTGATTATTTTTTGCTATTGTTGTTTGTGTTTTTAGGCTATTTTTATCTATACAAACTTTACAGTTCCAGGTATCACATTTAAGTAATCCATTTCAAGTCAATTTTTGTGAATGTTGTAAGACAGGGGACCAGTTTTATTCTTTTTCTATATATTTGGGTATAGAAAAACTTAACCATATTCGCTTAATTTCATTTATTGGTAAAACATGACTTAATTTCATTTATTGGAAAAACATGACTATACTCATTCTATATATTTCTATCCAGTTTTCCTATATATTTTATTAAAAGATTATCATCTTTCTCCACTGAGTATTTTCATCTCCCTTCTAAAATATTAGTTGACCATATATGCATGGGTGTATTTCAGGCTTATTCCATTCCATTTATGCAGAACCATACTGTTTTAATTGCCATAGCATTGTAATAGTTCAAAATCTGATGAGTGATGCCTCTAGCTTTGTTCTTTCTTAATGAAGCATATTTTTAAATGGTTTTAAGATAATGTTGAACATTTTAAGGGTCCCTTAATGCACACACATTTGACCCTCATGTGTACGTAAATAAATTACTTTGTGTTAGAATCAAAGGCTATAGTTGTTTTATATTAGAAAACATTTTCTTTAGTTCACCATATTAACCGGTGAAAGAAAAAATAGGATTATTCTGATATGTACTAAGGAGGAATTTGATGAAACTTCATATTCATTATCAACTAAAAACTTAATAGGATAGCTCTTTAAGTAAGATAAAGGATATCCTATGGCCAATTTAAAGGATATCCTATTAAAAGAAATGGATACTGCCTTGTCTAGTACCAAATATAATCTGCTAGGACTCATATTAAAAAACAAAACAAAACAAAACAA